>RJWM01017845.1:0-42012 GCA_004363535.1 Dasyprocta punctata | reverse complement strand
AAAAATAAAATCTCTGAGTCACAGAATAGATGAAAGACAAGCTCCATAGGAAAGTATTAGACAGATAATATGACTCTAATGTGAATAAGAACCATATGTTGTTGCTACTTTTTAAAATGTAAAAGAAAAAGAAATTTAAAGGTTAAGGCAGCACAATATTGTATACTAGAGCCAAGGACCATTTTTGTCATGAGCTCAGCATCTGTGTTTAAATGAAGGGCTAGAACAGGGGTTGGCACACTATGGTTTTAAGTCCGTGCTTCTGTTAGTAGTGTATTATAGAAGCACAGCCATATGCCTTAATATGTATTGTTTGTGATTGCTTTCATGCTACATGGTAAAGTGGAGTCATTGCAGCAGAATCCATGTGGTCTGAGAAACCTAAAATATTTGCTACCTTACCCTGTGCAGAAGAAGTTTGCCAATATCTAGAACAGATGAATAAATTGCATTTTATGTAGGGATATTACAAATTACACATATTCTTACATTGCTTATTTTTAGGTAAACAAAATATATTATTTATCTATAACCAAAATAAAATCATTGTGTTGAACAATCCCTTATTGTGCCAGTACAAGGCCATCTTTGCACCTGGCACATGTTGTTTTTTCATGATATTGACTTCCTGAAAAGACCACATCATTTATCCTGTAGAATATGTCTGGAATGTATCCGATTACTTTTAAGTGGCATCACCTAGTGCATTCTTCTTTACCCTGTATTTCTTTGAGCTGGAAGTTAAATCTCAGTTAATTTTTGACAAGAAGTCCTGCAAAATTATCCTCAAATTTGCATCAATGCTGAAGATCTGTGCCATGATTAGTGACATAAAAATTGACCATTAGTTTAGTCAACAAGTTGTTTTAAAGATAGGAAAAAGGCACGCAGATGCAAGAAATAAAGACTGAACTTGCAAGCTGGCATTGATTTCCTACTTTCTGCTCCTTTAGTTACCCACTATGCACAGTAACATGACCTTAAGACTCCATTGCTTCTTAAGTGGTTTCTTACCTGGATTCTATTCTGACTCAGTGAAATTCTGTGGTAATAGCTGAGTAGAATGGGCCTTGGTTTATTTTCCTGATCATTGTGCTTTGTTTGGATTTTGAGTTGTTAAGGGTTTTATTTTTGTTTTATTTCTTTTTATAGTAAAGTCACATTAGAGAAAACTAACGAAATAATTGCAGATTATAAAGCTTGGTAATGTGGTGTGAAAGAAATCTATGATTGCTGAAATTTAAATAGAGAAAACCAAACTATAAATTACCAGTTTCATTTAGGTTACTATAATCACTGAAATTTTTGAATGCAGTTTTAAAGCTCTGAAATTTCCTAGCACAGAAAAATGCAAAATCTACAAATTTCCTTGGCATGAAATCTACTGGTTATAGGAGAATAAATCTGCCTAATGCGTGCTGAGACCTGTGATCTTTTAAAATGAACTTTCACTGTGTGAGTCTAAGTTTTTCATTTTGCTTTATACTTATAATGGGGGGCGGGTCAAACACTTATGTTCTACATCCCAGATTCGGATTTGACACACCTTACTGAAAATCATGTGGAATTCTTTGGTGTAGGTATTTAGCACTGTGAATTGGGAGCTGCCAATAACCTAACCAGTCCCATTATTTTCAGGCAGGAATGTGGTAAAGGCAAGAGGAGGGTTTGAGTGAGGGGTGGAAAGACACTGCAGACAGAGAATGAATGCACTTTAAAAATTCCCATCAGCCAGGCGTGGTGGTGCATGCCTGTAATCCTGATACTTGGCAGATTGAGGCAGGAGGATCACTGCAAGTTTAAGGCCAATGTGGGCTACATACTGAGACCCTGTCTCAACAAAACAAAACAAAACAAAACAATCAGTGACAACCACCACCACCACCACAATTACTACAACAGCAACAAATTCTCATCAGCTCAGAGGGGTCTCATCAGCAGGAAGGTAGTTAATGAAGTTGACCGGTACAGAGGTACAAGCCCCTTAGACGCAGCATGCTTGAAACCCTCACCCCAACCTCAGTGAAATGTCTCAGCTGCTCTTGCATATGGGTGTGTTAGAGTAGTTGTAGAGAGGAGATAGCTAAGGGGAAGAGTTGGAAATTAGGAAACCATGCTTTATTGTTTTAGAAAGAGTGACTGCTTAAAAAGAAACTGCCTATTACTTGCCTGTAAAGTGGTGAGTAGACAAGCAGAAAATCAGAATTGTATTCATTAGTGACTGGTTCACTATTATGCTAGTCAAAGTAGAATTTTAACTGCATTTTGCAAGTCAGGTGTGCAAGAGATTTGGGTGGGGGAAAGATAAAAAAGAAGTGATCAGGAAAAATAAGGAGAGTTGCTGAACTGGACAGTAGGTATGAGACCTGTAAAATGAGAGAAGAAAGGGAACCTTTGGTTAGGAAGAGTGCAGATTGTCCTGTAATTCTAAAAAGAACCCAATGATACTGAGTCTCTTAACACAGGTTGTGCATTAGAAGTCTTAATTAGTGAGCAGAAAAGGGCAGAGCTAATACCCTCAAGGAGCTCAGTCATTGGCTAGGATCATTTGGCTAGAGGACTGACTCTGGCATGTGTGCTGAGGGCTGGAAGATGTGGCAACTGATGTCCATCTGCCTCCTCTACAGCCCTGTAAGGTGATTGCTGAGTGGTGTAGCTCTATGGTTGCCAAAGTTGGTCTATGAAAGCAACTAGTATTGTCTTTCCTCCTCTTAGTTCTTGAATTTCATGTTCTCATACAGATCACTTGGCTATGGAATCACACGAGTGTTCAAGTGTGTCAGAGAGTGACACTTTGCAATGTACATTTGTTTAACATTGTAGAATTTACTGCATGGGTAAAAGGTTTTCATAATGAAAGTTACTACTTGCTTTTTGTGAATATAGGGCTGTAACTTGATGGACAGGTAGATCTTTTGCCAACTAGATGATGAAAAGACACTTAATGCCTAAAGAGAATGGAATGAGATTATCTTGTCTCATTTCCTCTTTTCTACATAGTGTCAAATAGAGAGCTGAGGTAGGTAATCAAGCAGGCTTCATGGATGAATGAATAAGTGATTATGTTCTCTACTCATGTGAGTTATTTATTTAGAATGCTAATAGTGATCTCTGTCAGATCTCAGGGCCTATCTTCCCTATGCCCTGAGCTTTATTGTTTATCTACTTTGTAACTAGGAACAAATGAGTATGCCTCTCAAAAGAAGTGGTAAAATCACAGAGAAGAATGATTTTTTGTGTGTGTGTTTAGTAAATCTTCAAGTTAATTTCTTGTTTTCTTTAATTTTTAGTTGCAAAATTTAACAGCACACAAATCTACAAAGGTCAACTTCTACCAGATGAAAACTCATAGCTGATAAAACAGATTATGTATATCCTCCCTGAATTCATAGAGTAATCTGATTGAGTGCCTGACTTTGCTGTTTGGTGATATACTATTATCTTAATTTTCTATAAAAATAACTGAAAAAAATCTATCTCTGTTCCTCTGAATTTTTAATCTAAATTTCTTCCAGTAAGAAATACATTTTAATTCTTTACAATACCAGCCATATTTCTAAAAGAAGTCAAGTGATTACCAGTCGCTGTGCTGTATTAAACCCAGAACAAAAAGAAAGAACAGGGAAATGAGGTGCGTAGAATGTAGTGTGAGACTATATGAATTATGATAGTGTTATGGATTGAACTGTGTCTCCCCAAAGGATATGTTGAAATCCTAATCCCAGATAACTGTGACAGTGGCCTTGTTTGGATAGGTTCTTTATAGACGTAATGAAGCTAAGATGAAGCTAAGATCAAATCATTAGAATGAGTTCTAATCTGATTGATGTTCTTGTAAGGAGAGGGACAATTGGACAGAGGCACACACATAAAATACTACACAGTGGAGACAGAGATTCCATATTACGCTGCCACAAATCAAAAAATATATGGGGTCACAAGAAGTTGGAAAATGCAAGGAAGAATTCTCTGGAGGTTTGGCAGGGAGCATGCCCTGCCCAAACTTTGATTTCAGACTTCTAGCTTCTAGAACTGCAAGAGAACAAATTCTTGTTGTTTTATGATGCTCAGTTATGGCAGCAGTGCTAGGGAAATAATACCGGCGATATTTCAACTGATAAGATAGTATAGGTTGTACAATAGCAATTAGGATATATATAACACTTACAATTTATTTGAATTGGTAAAGCATGGATAGGCTACACATTTGTAAATGCATAATAAAAGGGTGTACCATAAAAACATCTCTCATTACTTTCCCCCCAACCTCCCCAGATCTCCCCCAGGGGACATCTGCTGTTATCTCTTCCTTGGGTACTGTTCAGAAAGTCTGCAGTGTATTCATAAGCATATAAAGAAATCTATTTTTCATTCCTGTCCTCTTGCAACAAATGGCAGCCTGCTTTTTACACATTTTGAACATTGACTTTTTCACTTACAAGATATTTTGAGTTCTTTAAATATTAATCCTTATACAGTTACTATGTAATAAAGAAGTTGAAATTTGATCCATATATTAAATCCAGTAATTTTCTTCCTCTACTTTCTGTTGCTAGCACAGTGTTTGTGTACCACCTAGTTTTATGTGGGTTGCTTAATCCTGCCATGTTCTGAAAACTCTTTATCTCCCAAGTCCTGTGCACATTGATTTCTGTCTTTTCTTTAATTTGTTCTTGGGTAGAGACTTGAGGATTAACAAAAAAGCTTCAATTTCCTTAGCCTAAAGGACAGAAAGAAGTGTTTAATATTGGAATGGGATCAAGTTCTATTTGTGCTTTATTCTCCTGAAAAGAATAAAAATTGAAAATATTTATAGACAGTCCTGATTACTGCCAAATTGCCTCAAGGTAAGTTTAACGTTAAAATATTTCTCCCTTGTCTTACTTGTCATCTTGTCATTACTAAAAAAACATTATTTCTTTGGTGTTATAAATCTGTTTTTTCCTGCATACAGAACTTGTACCCAGCAAAGTAAAGCCTAGTTTTTATACTTCTGAATGCTCCCAACTAGGATCAAAGTTATAAGTGTACTATTCAAAATATATGAGTAGCAAGTTGCCAGCTGTTTTAAGGGAATGAGAAAGAAAGTAGATATCTTTATATAATGTAAATACATTGTCCGCAAACATCGTGTTTTATCCTGAGGTTGTGAGCCAATGACATGTGCAACCGATGTGCTGTCACCAAATTACTATGACTATCACAATCTCCATTTTTTGAATATAGGGTTTTCTTTGGAGGTGAAAACTGGCAATGGAAGGATGTGAATGTTGTCTGTGGTGCCAAAAGAGAGGGGAAGTATCTCTGGCATTACTGTCCTGCTGTGGATATGGAAACATGAAAGACTATGTGTTTCCCAGTCTGTAGAAATAGGGTGATAGCCTTGTCCTTCCAAAAGTGCATCAAAACACCTCCATTCTTTGAATGGACTCCAAGGTGGTGAGGATTCCCTTCTGCTTTACTTGGCTGTATCTTTACCAGCCATATGTGGTGGTAGGGACTGGTGGTTTTCCATTAGCACATTAGCTAGAGAGGCTTTTGGTTTTTATTTCAGAGCTGGAAGTTGAATCCAAGACCTCATGCATGATAGACAAGTGCTCTACCACTGAGCTGTATCCCCAAATCCTTATATAACAGCCTCCTTTGCATCTGAGTGTGACAAATAACCAAGTTCTGGTCAACGAGATATGGATGAAAGTGGCACGTGGTACTTCTGAGTCATACCCTTAACAGGAAAGTTTGAGGGCTTTTCCTGCTTCCTTTCCTACTGTTCAGATACAAATGTGATAGTCAGATTAGGAGCTGATACTTCAGCCTCAAGAGAGAAGCCACCTGTCGAGAATGGCAGAGCTCCCCTACTACTGAAAGAATGATTTGAACAGAGTTAATTTGAAAAAGTCGTAGATCAAATAACTTTAACCAATTTATCCAGAGCATAAGTTAGAAATGAACAGCCTTAATCTTCCAGTGGAAGGATGTAGTATGCCATGTGTTCCAAGTTTACTTGACTGTGAACTTTTTCTTTGCAATGCTTACTAATGCTTTGTGCAACTTAGGGTTCTTCTGAAACAAAGCTCGGGATAACAGCAGTCCACGGTTATGATCGTATTGCATTTTATGGCCTGTAAACCACTCCATCTCTATTAAAGTTGATTATGTACCCCATTCATTTTCATTGATTCAAATTTTAACTCATGGAAAACAACCATGTACACCTAATTTTCAAGGTCTAGTGAGATGTCTCACATTTGGTCCCTTGAGTTGTCCATACAGTACAGTAAAAAGTACTAGTAATTGCCTTTATAGAAAGAAAGTGACATATATTTAAATTGTGAGATGACGTTGTAATAGGGAACCATTTTTATTTGCTGTATATTATTTGGATTGTATAGAATTTTACTCAAACAATGGTCGTATTGCAACGTCAATAACTTGATAAATCTTTGTTAGTGTTTATAAAGCAGTGGTAGTGGTTTTCTGAAAAACATCAACTGGGACTGTATTGTGAAGGGCTGTGAATTTATACATAGTTTAATAGGCACTTGGGAGCCATGAACGGTTTTTGAGAAGGGCAGGAGTAGGGCTGATACCGTTTCTTAAAAATACTCTGACAGTGGAACAAAAAATGGTTTAGGCTGGGCAAATGCTGGAGGCAGGATTATCCAGCAAGTGCTTTTAGTCACTCAGTAGAATGGGACAGAAAGAAGATGATTCTGGGGGAAATTTGTAGTATTTCTGTTTCACATTCCCACTATTGTCCTTATATTTCGTGCAGATATGAAGTATGGCTTTTAGAGTCATAAGCTAATAATAATAGATGATTAAAAAGCAGATCCATGCAAAGTGCACTTGAAAACATGCAAGCCAAACCCATCCTCATGGCTGCCTTTGGACAGTGTCAAGGAAGTGGGTCAGTGTTCTCAGTGGGTTCAGCTTTCCCCTCTTGAGCGTGGTACCATGACTTTCCTCTCTGAAGCATACTTGTGGCAGTGAATGATGAAGTTATGTTCTATTATATGGCATTTGTCCAGTACAAGTTATTACTCTTCAGATGAGTTTTCTGTGCTCTTATTGTGGCTGTTTAACTTTGGTCAGGACATGTGCAAAGAATCTGGGTTGCACATCCTGTATGGGACATGATAGTTCTTTTAAGGAATCTATTCAAAGTCTAGTTTTGACACCTAATGCTCAGCTTTTGTAAATTCTTAATGTAAATGCAGTACTTCTGTGCTCTTTCGTTTCTAAACATATATGATTTAGCACTACAAAAATGTTTTGACTTGAATTGCCCAGAATCTCAAGGTACATTTTGTTCTTTTTAAATAACCTCTTCTGTTATACTGTGTGCGCCCTAAGCTTTTTGTTGTTTTTAAAAATTTAAGTAATCAAAAGGGGAAAAAAGTGTAACTACAGTCTTCAACAGAGGAATAGAGTTCATTAATTCTTATCTGAAAGAATTTCCCCCAATTCAGTCCCTTTTTTCTACTATAAAAAGCATGCAGTATATTGAAAAAAAAAACAAAAACTTCTCCACACTAGGGTGTGGCCCATATGAAAATTTTTAAAATACTTGTTCTGAATTGTGCCAATAAGTTTTCCTCACACAAATAGTTGGAACAAGCTGTAGTTTGTTTATTAGCGGTAATACAGGATCCTGGCATGAGTTAACTTGAAAATAATTATTGTGTGAAAAACTGATCCAGTGAAGTGTTTATTGCTGGTATTACTGTAGGTATCTCACGAACATTACCCTTGTCACAGGTTTAATAAACTGGCTACTCCCTTCCTACCTGTAGCAGAAACGGGGTTGTGACTTCGGATGGAGTTTCAGCTTCATTCTCTAACCAGCACTATAGCCTTGCCAATGAACACCCTCAATGGAACGTGGTTTGCAGTGTTGTGTAGTTAGGACTTCGGCCTCTGTGAATCCTATGCTATTTTCCCTGTGCCATTTCCACAGTTCAGGCACAGTTCCATAGTTTTATTTGCTTACCTTTCTAGGACCTCCAGGTTGCCAAATCCAGAGACACACTATTCATTTAAAATATTAAATAGATGGTGTCTTTTGGATTTCTGGGCTGTGATGATGCTAATCTTTGTTACACACATTGGGAACTTTCCAGATACAGAATGTCTTTCCATCCCCAGTGTTAAGAGGTTCAAAGCCTTAAATACAGGCAGATACAATCCTGTAGTTTGCCCCTATCCTTCCCTTTGTTTCTGCTCCTTTCCTGTTCCCCTGTAGAGACAATCTTGGCTTCTTTGCTGTCTTCATGTTGTTAATATGTTGTTCTCCTTTCTTTTTATATTCACCTGAAGAAATTCTATCTAATATTTAACAGTTTTTGAATTTACAGAGTATATAATATGCATTGCCATTGTAGTAAGCACATAGAGAATGATAATTATACTCTTGAATTGAACAGATTAACCCTTGGGTAGACCTCAGCATAAAATTACCTCTTTCATTCAACTTTTTCCACCTTGTCGCTTTGTGCAAATTTTTTTTTTTTTACAGCTTTGCTTTTTTTTCCTTTTGCATTGTTGTGTTGTTGCTTATTTTACTTGTGCATTTTATCCCTGTGGGTCATAAGGACTTTGAATATAAGACTTTGTTTTCGTTGTTGCTTTTGAAAAGTGCGAAAGTGAGAGAGGAGTAGATTTGTTTGGATTCCAGTTCTACCTTTTATTAGATGGGACACTTAATTAATTTTTCTAAATCCTGGATTTCCATTTGTAAGTGGGAGATACGAACATCCTACTAAATCAACTGGATAAATTTTATTCTTTGCCTTTACTGTGCTCTTGTACTTTAAATGAGAATGTATTTGTACATTTTCAGTATGGTGCCTTACACACCAAGTGTGCCTTACTCATCAAGTATGAACATACTGAGCTTTTTCCTCCTCCTTTTCCTTTCCTGTCCTATCCTTTTTTTTTTTTTTTTTGGTATCATATTGGGGTTTAAACCAGTGTCTCACACATGCTCAGCTACATCCCTAGCCCCATACTAAGGTTTTTTATTCATTACTAGTTCTTTTTCCTGCTTGCTAGGATTTTCAGTGTAGCAGAGACTAATGACTGTCAATTGAATAAATACACATGACACACAGGCTGTGTCACCAGATACAGGTTAGGAAACTGGCATGAATTTTATGTATTCTTTTTTGACTGTGGCATATCTGCTGATAAGGCATGGGGAAATGGTAAGCTTGGTTGTCTTAAACAGAAGGTATCATTCACTGTTTTAGCCATTGTTCTGTCTTTTGAAAGGTAGAGTAATTCTTTGAAAATCAAGTCATAAACATTTTTTCCATTCCAAGGAGTCTAGGCAACACAATAAAATAAGTTTATTTTTCATTCTGTGTTGTGTTAATTCTTCTTGCCAAAGGGGAAAATGAATTTACAAAGAATTCCCAGAAGAATATCTTAGGGATGTAAAAAATAGAAACCATGTTTTTATTTTAAGCTTGTCAACAGGGTTGACAAGTGCAAGAATTGTAACCCTGATGTGCGGGAAGCAGCTCATAAATTGTATTTCCCACTATGTTTTATCTTGCCTGCCACTTTCCCTAAAATGGAAATAATTTTTAACATGTAGAGCTATATGGGAAAATTTCACTTTCATTTGTAAAAGTGGCAGTATAGTGAGCGATGTTCATGGGAACACTGGTCTATTTTAGTTGCTGGTGTCTGGGAGAGAGATGCCCTCCAGCCCAGCCCTGGAGCACTGACAGTGCTGCTGGGCCTGTCATTAGTATCCTCTTTAGGGTCCCTGAGCTGCTTTTAAAGAATCGAGGAGGTGACCCTGGGATCCGATGAGACATGCTTTAATTTTCCATTCTCAATCAGCTTGTGCCATATTCAGAGTCCAGTTCTTTTGAGGCAGAGGGCAAAGGAGAGATGTGTAAGCTGAGGAGTGGGTGGTAAACATTCCTTTTAAGAAGCAGATTCAGCTTATTATGGGAGGACAGGATAGGACTAGAGTATGCTTGGGAGTGTAGAGCTGGCTTTGGCTTTGAAGGCCACAGTGGGGAACATGCTAAATAGCTCATCTGTATGAGTTTTGGCTGTATCCATAGTGTATACTAGTAGACTCTTCTTTACCCTCCACAAAAGTCAAAATGATGTTTGCCCTTCTTGTAGAGCCATCCCAACTGGGAGGAGATGAGATTCTACATGATTTAGAACTAGACTATGGGCTATCCAATCTATGTAAAAATAGAAGACAAGCCAGATAAAATAACATTTTCTAGCTTAAAATTTTATGACTATGAATCTTATAGAAATAAGATCAATTTAGAAATTAAAGATTAAAGATGAACATAGAGCTAGAAGTTAACTGGGAGTTCTTAAATCTGTATATCTGACCTCTTGGTCAAACCCCTGGTGTGTGCAGGAAAGTTTCTGTGATGGAAATAAAGAGAAGTATGAGAATTGAATCCCTGTCCTACCAATTTTAGAGTTTATTTGGGAAGGTTAAAAGCAATTATGAAAATTAAATAATGAGGAAACAGGAAAATCAGGAGTATATAATCTATAATCAGAAGGATCCCTTTGTTTGATGCCAACATTGCAGAATTATTAGTATAGTTGCAAGAGTTGAAAACTCATATAGTCTGTATTGGCCACTGAGCATTAATGGTTTCTGCTTCTAGAAGGACAATGTCTTCCTAGGGATTTGATTTTGACTCCGAACGTAACAGCACAGGTCCATCATAGAAAAGAAGGAAGAAACAATTCAAGATGTGTTTTCAACTGCACCAGGAATTAAATTTGGGTTTCATCAAGATCTGGAATATACACTTTCTCTTAACAACAGGACAAATGATGTTGCCAATTTTTCAAAGAAGGACAAGAGATAGAAATGCATCAACAGGAAGTAAGGATAATTTAGAAAAACATTAACTGAGAAATTAAAGATTAAATTAGAAATAGAAGTTACCTCAAAATTGTTTGAAATTGTTTCTCTCTTCCCCTTTGTACAGTTCTGGAGGCCCAGGAAGCCCCTTTTACTAATCACATGGTATCATTTTGGCGTTGGTTGGAAGCAGACCGGCTCAGGCAGCAGTGTGAAAGTGTAAGGCCTCTTTGCTAGGAACATACATGAAAGCCTTCTGGTTCAGAGATCATCTGAAGACAGAAAGACATGCAGGCATCATGCAGTCATTATTTAATACAAACTGTTTGGCATTGAACAAAGAGAAACATAAGAAGACTTGACCCCAGAACGGTAACTTCTAGGGTCATTTCATTTATACTTTTTAGTGTATCAAAAGCTGATGATACTTTAAGGGTCAGCTCTTACTGAGGGGCAGACGGGATGATGTCTAAAGCAGAAGATTTGTAGAACCCATACTATAATTTAAAAATTTTTTGAATAAATTGTCATTTTGAAATTTGAGTAAATATAATATGTAACTTGAAGACTGATTTAACTGAATAAAAGTAAGAGCAAGTTCACTATCTGCTGTTTGATTCTTGATGTCACAATCTGAGATTTATGTGTAATTCTGCTTCTACTATTCATGTAAGGCCTTGAAAATTACAGATATAAATAGAATTACACATGATTTCAACAGTGACAATTACAACTTTGATGCTACTACTTTGATCCAAATTGTGGGTCTGATGACAGAGTCAGCTGGAGCAGGTGAATGAATGTCTGGCTTTATGAGGTGCTGTTCTGGTCTGTAACTGTGTCATGCGGAACTGAACACTAATTTGAAGTGGCTAGCTGGATGTGGAGTAACCATTGGAATGCTGTATTGGCAGAAAGAATCTCAAATGCATACCAAGGAATTTTCTCAAGCCTTGGTTGGTTAATTGTAGATTTACTTTTGTTATTGGCTGCAATTGCAATATTTTAAAGTAATTATTATGATGTGACTAGCTCCAAATATTTCTAAAGCATTGGTATTTATGGTATTCTTAATGTAGCTTAGTTCTCAACTTTTTCTTGGGTATAAAAATAAATTTTTGTTGCTATATGACAATTGCTATACTGGTAATATAATGGTGAAAAAGCGCCTGGAGTTTTCATCAGCCAGTAGAGTACTATTGTCTATTTAATAAGATTATTTTCAGATTTTCTGCCTATCTGGGTATATGATAATTCATGCATTTGTTCTTAGGCAATACAAAGGTATTATTATGAAGCAGTGTTCATAGAAGAATTATTTGGAGATCAGCTAAGAAAAGGAAGACACATAGGCACCATTCATTCATTATTTAATACAAAATCTTTATCAGTGGACAAAGGCAAACATGAAAGACTTTGAACTCAGACTGGTATTTGATGCCATTGGGTATATGATAATTCATGTGTTTGTTCTTGGTCAATACAAAAGAATAACTGTATTAGGAAACAGCGTTCTTAGAGGAAGGCAAGAGTATTGCAACTGGAAGGACTTGGTTCTCTCAAGCTTGCTGCATTTCTTCAGACTCAGTGCCTACTGTGTAACATTTTTTTCTGTATGACTGGTCAGAATAATTTCTTTTTAACCATTCTGTATGCACTGAGTTTTATGTAAAGGGGAGGGAGCGGATTATTATGATTTTGTAAACTCAAATCTTTTAATAAAGAGTTAGATTTTACTCCATGGAAGATAATGAATGCCTTTTGTGTAAACTGGTTACCACCATGCAGTTATCATCATTCCCTAGTGGGTCAATTTAACAAGAGGCAAAGCTCCATGAATTCATGCTGTGACTTTTATACACATGTTCTTGGCCTGGCTATCCTTGGTCTTTTTAAATTGTCATTGCCATTATATGAGAAAAGGAAAGGTTATGTAGACACTCAGGTACCATTTACCTGGCACTGTCTCTCTCTGGTGGGTTAATGATGCTTAAATTAATCCTTGAGTAGTTCCTTTTGAATTAGTGACTAACATTAAATTGACATGAAAAACCAGTATAATATTAAATACAGAGAAATTAATAACTGAATTGGATAATATTCTTCCGGAAATATAGTACTATGACAAAAAGTATTCTAATGGAAATTAGTTATTTCATTATCACTTTCATGTAGACTTTAAGCCATAAAAGAGATCTGTGTTACAATGCTTTTCATTATTAAAATCTGAGTTTTAAATAAGACAATATTATTTCTCAGGTAGTGACCCCAACCCAAATCCATGATTAGGGTCTGTAATAAAATTAGTTCTTAACTGGATCTGAGAATCAGAAATACGACTCAGATCAAAAAGAAAAAGAAAAACAGAAAACAGGCAACTCACAGGCTTTCAGGAAGATTGAGGAGAAAGCAGTTGGCAGCTCCTTCTGCCACCTTCTGAGTGTTCTCTCTGGTTCCTTTGTATGGAACTCAAATGCCCTGAGCATTTGCCATGGGTGGGCCTCAAACACATTTTTCTTTTTTGCCAGTCACGTTGTATTTTGTGTATATCAGTTGAGCTTATTTTCTAGCCATTATTTCATCAACAGCATGGCAGAGTTGTCTCTCTTGGCAGATAATAGAATTATTCAAGAAGCTTTATTTTCTTTGCTGATTTTATATTTTTATTATTGCCTATACCCCAGAATTAGGCAGAAACCCTAATTATATGCTATTTTAGTACTCCATTCTACTTCCCTATAACATTTGCCATGAAAGTCAGTAATTATTTCTATACTTTGTTGTGTTAAAGTCTGTCTGGCTGATGGCTTCTGTATCTATGATAGCAGGAAACCCGTCTCATTTCCCACTCAGTCCCCTGTTGCATAGTAGGTGCAGAGAAAGCAGTCAACTGTGAATAATAGGTATGCCATTGCTTCAAAATATTTTTTTTTATTTAAGAGAAAAGGGACACAGAAAAGAGAAACAAAAAGCAAAAGAGAGAGACAAACAACAACAACAAATCCGATACAATAACATTATAGGTTTACAAAATGAGATGATTGGAATTTGACAGTGGTTGTAACGTTGTATATCGTTACCTTCAAAGGAGTTGTTCAGATTAACAGATATAGACATGTAAAATTGATCTAATCTTATGAGTATTAACTGTTTTTAATAGCTAATGCATTTAGTAATAGTCATTTTAACTATCTTATGTATACCTATTTATAAATTTATGTCTTTTTCCTTTTCCCTTCCTTCTTTCCTCCTTTCCCCTTAGAATACCTCTTTTTGTCTTTAAAATAACTGCCCATGTTGTAGTCAGGGGTTACAGGGAGAACAACTACATACAGGACACAGAGTTTGTAATACTGTTTTATAATAGTCACCCAGAATTATACACGAAGAAGTGCAGGAAAGTCTATCCACAACACTAAGACCCAGGATATTTAGCTGAGGGCCTGGATCCCACAGCAATGTCTTGCAAGAGTCCCACTAGAGACCCAAAACGCATGAGAATGCCTCCCACAGTTCCAACTGGGAATCTAAGAGCCCACACTAAGGACTCACGCCAGTCTATTTACGGTTCTGTGCCGGGACCGCCAAAGGTCAGTGGTGGAACTAGAAAGTCTATGCCAGCGGGGTGAAGGAGGTGTGCAGTGAGTTGAGGGTTCTACATAGGAGCCGAGAAGTCATGCTCAAAAGAAGAAGCGGGGCTGCCCTGAAGAGCACCACAGCCATCCCCAACGGCAACGAGGTGCCGTGCTCCTCCGACGATGGAGGACAGTGGAGCACAGGTCAGGAAACCCAGCGTGACAAACTTCTCCAGCACACAGCTTCCCCTCCGGAGCCAGGAAGTGATGCACAATGTGAGGAGCAGAGCTTCCTCAAGGTGAACCACAGCCACTCTCACCGATGAGGTCCCGAGCTCCTCCGATGATAATGGCCGAATCCGTATTGGGGAAGCCAGCATGACAAGCACTTCCAGGAGAACCATTGGCTCGAAACAGCAACTCTTGAAAGAACCCACAACGCCTGGCTCTTCTTCTCCACATCTCTATGCTGGCAACTTTCTTCAGGTGGAGCATCGTTACTCAACACCAACTGAATTAATTCAGCTGGTGCTAAGTTAACCACCAGTTTGTAATCCATAACAACCCATATCACCAGGCCTAATATAATCAAACAAAATAGTTCAGAATAAAGCCAATAAAAAATAAAACAATGGTCACAGAAAAGAGAAACAAAAAGCAAAAGGGGCCAACAAACAACAACAACAAATCCGATACTGTAACATTATAGGTTTACAAAATGAGATGATTGGAATTTGACAGTGGTTGTAACATTGTATATCATTACCTTCAAAGGGGTTGCTCAGATTGACAGATATAGACATGTAAAATTGATCTAATTATATGAGTATCAACTGTTCTCTCTCAATAGTTAATGCATTTAGTACTATAGTTATTTTGACCATCTTATGTATACCCACATATAAGTCTATGTCTTTTTCCTTTTCCCTTCCTTCTTTCCTCCTTTCCCCTTGTAATACCTCTTGTTGTCTTTAAAATAACTGCCCATACCATCGAGCCTAATATAATTAAACAAAATAGTACAGAATAAAACCAATAAAAAATAAAAAAGTGAAAGCATAGTAATATAACGTTTTCTGTAATGCCTCATATCTTCTAAGCAGTTGCCTACATCATCTGTTACAACACAATCAAATAAACCAAAATAGGTTAAAATTACTCAAAACAGAACAATGAAAGCAATATGCGGTTTCAAAACAAGGTGATCAAATATCAATAAAGGCTACCCTAATATATTTTGTTATCTTTGGAATAGCTGTCTATGTAATCATATATAATAAAATTAGGCAGGTCGAGATAGAATAAGATCAAACTAAACAGCTCATTGAAAACAATACAGGACTCAAATCCCGATGATGGATTATTCAGTTGTCTACCCTGCTCAGTGATATCCCTCTGCCACTGTTTCTAGAGCTGTGGACTTTTTCATCTCTCTCTAAAATATCCTTCAGTATTCTTTGTAGCGTTGGCTTGATTGTCATAGATTCCTTTAGTTGTTTTTTGTCGTGGAAGTATCTTGTTTCTCCGTTGATTTTGAAGGATAGTTTTGCAGGGTACATCAATCTGGGTTGGAAGTTGTTTTCTTTCAGGGCTTGAAATACTTCACTCCAGGCTCTTCTTGACCGGATGGTTTGTGTTGAGAAGTCTGTCTGTTGTGATTCTGATGGGTTTTCCTTTGTAGGTGATCTGTTTTTTTTTTTTTTCTCTCTCTAATAGCTTTTAATATTCTGTTTTTGTGTTGAATTTCTGGGATCTTGATTATTATATGTCTGGGTGTGGGTATATTTTGGTTATGTTTAGCTGGAGTTCTATATGCTTCACTTACCTGAAAGTTACATCCTATTCCTATGCTTGGAAAGTTTTCTGAAATTATTTCTGTAAATAGACTTTTAATTTGATTTATATTGACCCCTGCTTTTTCACTCACACCTTTTATTCTTAAGTTATGTTTCTTTGGGTTGTCTTGCAGCTGTTGTATTATTACTTCCAGGTTCCTTGTTATTTTTAAGAGATTTTCCTTTCATGATCACAAGCTGTAAACCTGTCTTCAAGGTTTGAAAGTCTATCTTTAGTTTCCTTCAGGTGGTTTTGCCAACTTTCATTGGAGTTTTTGATTTCCTGGTAATCTCTTTGAATCTGTTTCATGTATTCTAAATCTTTTTTGTATTGTTCATTGCAGGTTTCCCTTATTTTTCTATGCTCCATTTTTTCATCTATGTCTCCTTTAGAGATGCCTAGTAATTCTTTTATTATGTTTTTCATTTCTTCTTTTAGTTGAGTTAGTATTTCTGTTCTATTTCTTTTATAGCCTCATAAAGTTGTTTCTTTACTTCAGTTGTCATCACCTCAGAGACCTTAGTTGTGGGACTCCCGACCTCTTCTGCATTTGCTTCTCCTGGATTTGTTCTGCTTGGAATGGAGGCCAGAGGCTGCCTTTTGCATCTTTGTCTTGACATATTCCTGGTTGTTCTGGACAAGTGTGTACTGGGGATCTTGGTATTCCTCGCGTTGTCTGTAATTTCTCTGAGGTTAGACTGGTTCTTCTAGCCAGTGCTGATTGTGGATATCTGATGGTTACCACTGGGTGCGCTGTTAAAGTGCTGTCTGCTGCCTTGCTCCAGCCCGCCTTGGCTCCCTGATGTCTGGCATAGTGCGCAGGGGCAGGGCCACCACCTGGGAACCTGGGCCGGTTATCCACGAATCTTCCACTATCACCCCTAGGGTGTGCATGGAACCGTGGTCTCCAGACCGAGCCGGTCACCCGCCAGGACCCTCCAGGGCTCGATCGGAGCAATTTCCATGGGACTGTGCCCAACTAGGAGGAGCTCTGGCCCCAAAATGGCTGCCACTCCCTCGCTGTCCCTCATGGGAGGTTGGGGTTTGATGCACTTACCGTGAGCCAGTTTAGTCCTCCAGGTCTGCTCCCCCTGTCCACTGCCATTCTCCTCCAATGCTGCCTCTCTGGGCAGAGACCTCCAGGGTTGCCACCTCCACCATGGCTGCAGGACTCTGATCATGCATCCCCAGGTTCCAGCAACTCCTTTCACAGAATGTGTCCGGCTCCAAGCAGAGGTGCCTCCAGCCACCACCTTCTTCATTTGAGCGTTTCTTTTTCCTCTTTCTGTGGGCTTCAATTCTCACTTTAGAGTCTTCCTGGGTCCAGAGGACCTGCCTCCTTCCTTCTTGTCTTCCCCATGTTGCTATATTCCAGCATCTGGATGGTATCTTTCAGGGAGGCTGCTTACCCTGCTGTTTACCATTCCACCATCTTGTCCCATCCCTCCTTCAAAATATTTTTATCTTTAAAAAGACGGGGTTTTATAAAAGCCCAACTGTCTTCCTCTTTTTACACAATATATCTCCTATGAATCAAAATAGATAGCTGTAAAATGTTCTAGAGGGTTGAATCAGGACCTTTTTCTTCTATGCTGAAGTGAATCTTTGAGTCAAGAAATGGTTCCAGCTTCAAATATGTCCAGTTCCTGCAAATCATGTGGTATAAAATTGTAGTGAATCTCAAAGGTGTGTTAATAAATGTAGTTTTTATGGACCCACTTACAGATATCTTTCCACCTACTTCCATCCCTGCCTTCTCTCCCTCCTTCCAGGCATTACCTGTAATTCCCCCTTTTTCCTAAAAACAAAACAAAACCCCCCTGTTGATTAAGTAAACATGCTTATTTTGAGGAAGATATAGTCTACAAAAAATTCATACAGACTCAAATTTTCTCCACATGATATTTGTTGGATAAAGTTAACTGTATTTGTGAGTTTTGTATCCAAAAAGTCAACTGATTGTGGATCAAAAATATTTAGAAAAGAAATTGCATGTATATTGACTATGTACGACAGACTTTTTTCTTGTTTTTACTCCCCATAAAACACAGTATAAGAACTATTTGCATAGCATTTTCACAGCATTATTTATTATATGTAATTTAGAGATGTTTCAAAGTATACAGGAGGATAAGAGAAGATTGTGTATAAATAGTGTGCCATTGTGTATAAGGAACTTGGTACTGGTGGATTTTTTTTTTTTTTTTTTGGCACCAGGGATTGAACTCACAGCCTAGCACCTGCCACACAGGCACTTAAGCTGCTGAGCCAAACTCCCAGCCCTGGTACTGGTGGATTTTGATATTGGGGCTAGTGCTAGGACCAATTCCACATGAATACCAAGGAACGACTAAGCAGTTCTCAATAGTGCAGTGGAATTCTTATATTCCTTAGCTTCTTTCATTTCTCTGTTTCCATTTTATAATTCAGACAGTCAGTAGTTTCTTAACATCTTTAAATTGTGGCCTATTTTATTTCAACCATTCTGTCATTGGCCCTTGCTTTATTTTACCTTTTACTTGTATTCGTGCCATATTCTCCTGTTCCCTCTAATATGATTATGCTTTCTTTTCACTGTTAAGATCTTGTTAATTCTCCTTTGAAGTTCACACAGCTTATTTACAGAGTTCTTAAGGATCTGCTCTATTTCACTCTTTTTGGTCTCTCTTCTCTTATTTATTCTATACCAACCTTGATTTCAGAACTTTCATTTACTTTTTCATCTCTTGTAAAATAAATGGGCATTGTACTGATATCTAATCAGCAGAAGAACTGTGCTAGAAAAATGATTAAAAAAAGGAAATTTTGTACCTCAGATTTTTTCTTAATTCTTTTACATTTTCTTTTTGGAATCGTTCTGAATTATTCTCCAAAATCCATGCCTATTGTGTTGGATTAACTAATGGTCAACCGAGAACACCCAACTGAACTGAATCAGCATGGTATTGGGTGTGGATGGCCCACCTGAGAATTGTTGCCACCAGCATAAAAAGAGAACTGGACTGGAAGATTATGTACTTTGATTCTCCTGGAGAAGCTTGTTGCACTGGTTTTCCTGATACAAACTCAGCTGTTCTCATCAACATCCTTGCTGTTGTTGAGGATGGCTGTGGATCTTTTCGGGAGAGCGCTGGTCCTTACTTGAGTGTTGTTTCCTGGCTCTAATGCAGATTCCTTAGCCTGCTGATGCGGATCCTTCATGCCACTGGTGCAAAATTTCTAGCTTCTACTACTCTAGCCCTCCAGTTGAACTCATGGAAGACATTGCCTTGGTCTCTAGATCTTCAGTAGGACTCGTGCAGTACATTACCATGGGATCCAGTCCTTCAGCTGGATTCTTTAGGTTTCTAGTGTGTGGACAGATTTCCTGCACACTTCTGCATTTGGCTCTTTGGGTGAATATTATAAAATGATCCTATCAATTTTGTCCTGTATTAAATTTATTCTCTTGTAAACCATGACTACAGCACCCATTGTAAAGTTCTCTGAGCAATGAAGAGTTCAATTGGTTCAGTCTTCTTATGATTTGAATCTTCATGTCAATTAGTGCAACTTAAGGTTGCACTAAATTGTTAGTAATGATATTGCCTTGTATTTAGTTTTCAAAAATCTTACCCTCTATAATTGTAATAACAATGATAGTTACCAGAAACTGTGTGTGTTTACTTTATCCTCAACAGGCACAGTACATGTATTGGTTCTGAAGCATATGATTAGATAGAAGATGAAATAAAGGCCTGATGTGGCTATGTAAATTGTCCAAAGTGGTCCCTGAAGTTGTACTTCCCTTGTCCTACCTTGTAATGTTGCCTATGTCAGATAGTTACTCTTACGATATTCCAGTAATTCTAGCTCTAGCCCATTTTTTTTTTTTTTTTTGCGGCACCGCGGATTGAACTCACAGCCTTGCGCTTGCCAGGGCAGGCGCTTAAGCCACTGAGCCAAACTCCCAGCCCTGGTTTTTTGAGGCAGGGTCGCACTATGTAGCTCAGATCGGCCTTGCGCCGCATTGTAGCCCAAGCCGGCCTCGAACTCACAACGCTCCACCTACCTCAGCCTCCCGAGTGCTGGGATTAAAGGTGTGCGCCACCACGCCCGGCTTCTAGCCCATTTTTTAAGGATAATTTTATCATACTATTGGTTTGCCATTTCTCTCATTGTTTTGTATTCTCCAATATCTGATAAACATTTTTTTCTGTGTCTGCCTGCAAGTTACTGATGAAAAATATTTGTTGGGATAAGACCAAGAACACAGGAGAGTTGCTTGAACCAGATGACTCTCTACTACTCAGCATAGTTTGCATAGAGTTAATGAACAAGCTATTCTTAGGTACAGCTAATGATCTCGCTTCAAATCCATCTAACCATCATTTGGGCAATGTTCCTACATTGCATATAAGAATTTAATGCCATTTGAATCAATAAGAGTGAAGGACAGTATTAAATCATGCATTAATGGCGAACAAAGAATAAATATTGCCTTTTTGTGGCTTTGGAGAGGAAAGAACAGTCACTTATACAGGTATACTATGGTGAATTTTCTCTTAGATATATACACATATACTGTAATTTTTCATGGGAGGAAAGACACCTTTGGTGTCATAGGGAAGGCTACATCTCCATCGTAGTATGCAAAGCTAGAGGCTTACAGAGGGTGTGCAGGGCTGTGCTAGTCATGAAGGCCTTCGTTATTCGCTGTACATGTGGTGGTGAATTGATGCAGGAATGGGCAGGAAAGTTAGTCTCTGGATGAAACTGCAGCCTGTGGTACTTGGGAGGCTGTGATATATAATAATAATGGGGAGTTTGGTTGTGACTTTGCCATGCCAAGGCTCTTGGATATGGCACTACTGACAGCTTGGACTCTGGAACTGGAGTGCTCAAACTCAAATCCTGCGAGGTCACTTATGAGTTGTGTAGCCTTAGGTAATTCACTAAAACGTTTTGTGTCTCAGTTACCTATCTGCAAATGAATTAAAATATAAGTTGCCTTCTATGGTTGGCATGAGAGTTTATTGAATTAATATGTGTTAAGCATGTACCCAATGTTTGGCACGAGATAAATAGTAAACATTTGTTCAAGAGAAGATAGATAAGGTAGATGTTTTGCCACTAGAAGAAGAAAAGGGTGTGAGAAAAGTTGGAAGTAAAATGCTCACTCCTGTGATAATGAGAATGATGGATTAGAAGGAGGCTGTGTGCGTGTGCTAGAAGTTTTGAGAGAGGTGGGGTTGTAATGAAAGCTATTGTAAAACCAAGGGCAGGGGCAAGAAATAATGAGGAAGGTTGTACAAGAGAGTAGTGTGAGGCCACTGTGTCAGAATTCCATTAATTTTCCCTTCACTAATTGCACTATCATTGTTGGGTGATCAGAATGCAGTCTTGAGTCACACATTCTCTTTTTGTTCTCTCCTGCTTTCTGGAAAGAAAAAATATCAGCAGAGCAGGTCAATAGCCAAGAATCTTTTGTCTGCTCTGCTGTAGGCAACGTGAGATGTGTCGATATCTGGTTGGCAGTGTCTTTATCATGACTACATTTTACATCTGTAATTTGAGGACAGCATCCAGTTTATTGCTGTCTATGTAGATGTGGTTAATAAACAAACAAAAAAGATGCTCAGCATATGACATAGCAGTCTTGTCGGTATGTAAAATTCTGTAGGTTCTGTTGACTAAATTATATGAACCTGATAATTAAGCCAGAAGTTCTTCAAATATTACAGAAGAAATAGAGCCCTCATTTTAAACCACTAATCTCCTTTCTCATCACATGAAATGTACATGAAACATGTGCAGCAAGTTATAGGCTAATAGCACAGTTTAGTTACATGTAATGTTTGCTATTTCAGGATACTTTGAAGTTCTACTTGCTAAAATTCAGTCCGGGATGAAAACATCACATAGGTATTGCAACATGCAGCCTTGGATAGTGAGGTAGTTTAAAAATAGGGCATGTTCACTCCAAACTTGGAAGATGTATTGATTGAAGCTGTATGCAAGGGCCTTTGTCTCTGACTCTGATTTGTCTAAATGGTCTATTTAAAAGACTGAAATATCTTATGCTACCTCAGACCTATGAAGGTAAGACAGATGTTAGAAGAAAGGAAAATAATTGGTGTGTTAGTCAGTTTCCATCAATATAATATAATACCTGAGATAATCAACTTATAAACAAAAAAGGTTATTTGGGCTGATGGTTTCAGAGATTCCATTCCATCATCAGGAAGACCCATTGCCTTTAGGACTGTGTTTGAGAGAGCACATGGCAGAAATGTGGTAGAGCAAAACTCACCTAGTGATCAGGAAGAGAAAGAGGTGAAGCAAAATGGGCAGGGGTCCCACATTTCTCTTGGAGGGCATGCACCCAGTCACCTAAAGACCTCCCACCTGCCCCATCTCTTAAAGTTTCCATAGACTTCCAACTCCACGTCATTAGTGACCAAGCACTTAACATAGGAACTTTTGGGGAACACTCAAGATCAAATTACAGCAGTTGGTGTCCTTGTGGGGGCAATTTTAGGGTTATGTAGAATTTGACCATGGGCGTGTGTTCTGTGATCAAGCCGGATCCTGGCATGTCAGTTGCCATCTCCTTACAGCCACAGCTAAGCCTGAATCACCAGTGTACCCTTCCCAGCCCTATAGTTATCCCTCACCCAGGTTGTACAGAGAAATCACCATGGGAACTAAAAAACACCAATGTCCTGGCCCCAGAAATTCTGATGTAATTCAGTGGGTAGAAGATTCAGGCATCAGTGAGGGTAACATGTAGTCAAGGCGGAGGATCGCTGGATTACAGACTACTTGCCTTGCAAGTAAGAGGGATTTGAGGAGATTGAGGTAAACTTCTTTGGCTCAGTGCTGCTGTTGTTTAACCTTAACATGATTCATGTTCTGATAATTTGTGTCTTTGTCAGCCTCAAAGACTCAAATCCCACCTTGACCTCAGGTCTGATGATAGGGCACCTGAGTTTTCTTCCTCTGACTGTCTCTGAATCTAGAGGACTGGACTCTACTATTCCCTTTTTTTGTCCTTTGATGAATTGTAACCTTGTTTGATGAATCACCACTAGAAGCTGCATATAACACTCTTTCCTAGGCCGTCTTTCCTAGGGTGCATTCTAGCTCCTGGTGGGTGTATATGGTATGAAGGCTGATCACAGCAGCCTCAGAGGGCTGTGTTCTCGGGGTAGCTTTGTGCTGGTCTGATTTATCTTGCTACACTGAATTCTGTGTCTGTCCTGTTTTCCCCAGTCTTTGTTCTGAGTTAGAGGTTCTTGACTTGGGCCCCTTCAAATCTACCTACTTTGATCGCAACTGAGGGTCACTGAATCTTGCATGGCCTTTTACATGATGAAAGTTGCTGATTCAAGCCCACTTTATACACTGGACCGCAGGGCCTTGTGTTCCTGGGTAGGGAGGTGGACCCAAACCTTTGGGGGATTCTTCAGCATCTCAGTGTCCTCTGAGATCCTTGGTGTATAAGGCTGGGAATGCTTTACAGCATGAACCATATCTGCAAGTCCTTCCACCCAGCGATTCTGGTGGCTAGTACATGAAATAAGGATGTCACAGGTTTATGAACAATGGTTTAGATGTCTGTGCCTTGCTTTAGGTAGATTTAACTTCAGTATTTGTCCTTCGTTAATAATACCCAGAGTGCTTCATATTTATCCTCAAAATCTGGGTATGAA
Organism: Dasyprocta punctata; assembly: GCA_004363535.1. Classification (NCBI taxonomy): domain Eukaryota; kingdom Metazoa; phylum Chordata; class Mammalia; order Rodentia; family Dasyproctidae; genus Dasyprocta; species Dasyprocta punctata. The sequence goes on along the minus strand of RJWM01017845.1, from coordinate 18,046 downwards.
GATTTGTAGATGCCTTCTCTTGTATTGTCACGGAGAGAGAACATATGTATGGGGTTCACTCAAAGGTCACAGAAATAGTAAGGACAGATGACTTCTGTTCTTAGCCTCATTGACATGTTTCTTATGTATCGGGGTGAGAGCTTCATCAATGTTAGCTGGTTTAGGAAAAAAAGAAAATAAATAAACTGATGTTTTAAAAGTAAGGATTTTGGTATTTTTTTTAAAGACATGACAGGAGAAATAGTTTTAGTATAATTTTCGCTGGATTCCAGTTTCGGGCTGAGAGGGAGAGGAGTAGGGGACAAACTAATAATGCCTCAGATGCTTTTAGTACTAGAGTGTGTTGGGACTTTGATGCTGACCCCATCTTGATGTTGAGAAAGAAGTCCCAACTAGCTCCATTAAGAAATTGACACTTTCAAAAGTCAAGTTGAAGTCTAATAAATTAGCAACTCTTTTTTGTGTGATTATACTAATAGTTTATTTTTTAATTAAGTAAATTTACTGGTACATTTTAGGTATACATAATGATCACATTCATCATAGAGAATTTGTCCCTATACATGATAAAACTTGATACTTTTTCCCCATTTCCCTGCCTTCCCTTTAGGCCCTTTTCCCCTCACTTACAAAAGCTTTGTTTCCATTTTTTCCTTTTTTCTTATTGTTTTTTTTCCTTTTTCCTTACTTCCTTTCCTCCTTCCACCTCCCTAGTTCCCCTTCCTATTTGAACATTTTCTTCCCATTTCACCATATTTAATATACATTTTGGTCCTTATTTACACTTTTGGTTTCTCACACCAGAGAAACAATATATGTACACATGTGTGTCTGATTTATTTCACTTGAGAGTGTAGTCTCAAGGTGTGTCCATTTAGCTAGAAATGTCTCTAACTTCTCCTTCTTTATGACAGAATGATACTCATTTCTATAAAAATACCACACATCTTCTTTATTCATTCATCGGTTTATGGGCATTTGGGTTGTTTCCAAGATTTAGCTGTTACAAACTGTGCTGTTACAAACATGGGTTTCTGTTGTTTATAGCAGCACAGTTTATATATTGTTGGGGTATGATACTTTTAATTCTTTAGAGAAAATACCAAGAAGGGAGATAGCTGGGTTGAAAGGAACCTCTAGTTCTAGTTTTTCGAGGAATCTCCACACTTATTTCCACAGTGGTTACACCAGTCTATACTCCCACCAGCACTGGATAAAGGTTCCTTTTTTTTACAGCCCTGCCAGCTTTTGGTATTGGTTGATTTCTTAATAATAGCCATTCTTTCTGGGGTGAAGTGAAATCTCATGGTTGTTTGATTGGCATTTCTTGAATAACTAATGATGTTGAACATTTTTTTATATATTTATTTGCTGTTTCTACTTCTTCATCTGAGAAGTGTCTATTCATTTCAGATGTCTATTTTTAGACTGGATCTTTAAATTTGGAGGATCAATTTTTTTGGGTCCTTTATATATTCTAGATATTAGTCCTCTGTCTGAGGAACAGTTGGTAAAAAATTTTTCCCGTGCTGTGGGTTGTCTTTCCACTCTGCTGGTGGTTTCTCTTGCTGTGCAACAGTTTTTTAATGAGATTGCAGTTGCTGATTATTTGTGATTGTTAATGTACAATTGGGGTTTTATTCATAAATCTTTGCCTACACCAATGTTTTCAAGAGTTCTACCTTTTCTGGCCATGCAGGCTGAGGGGAGAGAGAACAATGGCCACACCGGCAAACAAGCCCAGTCTGGGAACCAGTGCCATGTGCAGGTCAGGGTCAGACTGGGAACAGCCAGACCCCAGCCCCTTCTGGCACGTGGGTTGGCAAACAAGAAGTACCAATCCTCCCCCAACCCCGTAAGTGACCGGCTTGTCTGGAGAAGCACGGGCTGTGATGATAGCTATTGAGGTGAAATGCAATTGGATGCCCTGTGGTGCTTTGGTGTTTTACTGTCGCTGCGGGGGCCAGTGATCTGATCATAGGTTCAGAGAATATCTATATGCATTGTGACATCTGGGGGAGATCTCTTTCTGAGGGTTGTAGCCATTGTTGATTCCGTATGGTCTTCTTTTGAGGTCCTCTATCATTTCCATTGTTCTGTTGGGTTGAGTTTTACTCTTTTTTGTTTTGCTTGATTATGTTAAATCCCATGGCAGGAGAAGCTATTTCGAGGATAGCAAGATATATTATAGTAGCAATTTTGGATTTACTATTGGCTTGTTTTGAAGTCCTTTATTGCATTCATTGTTTTGTTTTTATTGTTTCTATTCTATTCTGTTCTGTTTGATTTTTACTATGTCCAAAGTTATCTGCAGCTATTTTGAAGACATCAAATGGCATTATAGTAACTACTGTTGATTTCATAATGTTTTGAAGTCCTGTATCTCATACTGGTTTGTTTTGATTGGTTTTATCCTCTTTAAGATAAAAAAATAGTTCTGCCTGTTCTATCATCTAACAGATTTAGTGTTTCTGTTTTAATATTTAGATCTTTGATCCATTTTTCTTTTTTTTAGTGCATGATGAAAGATAGGAGTCCATTTTTAATCTTGGGCATGTGGAAAGCCAGTTTTTCCAGCACCATTTACTAAAGAAACTATCTTTCTTCCAGTGAAGGTGTTTGGCTTCTTTGTCAAAGATAAGGTGGCTGGTTATGTTATGGTATTCAAAAAGGGGACTCAGTTGCTTTGTGTACCATGATTTTGTCACTTGACCTTTTCAACCCAAAAACATCAGTTTACATGACATGCTCTGATTTGACAACTTTTGACAGGCAGGTTGATCTGTGATTCTAAGAAGAGAAACTCAGTTGAACCCATGTGAGAAACTTGTAAGTCCTAGTGGGGCAATGCTTTGAGATTCACTGAAAACTAATAACATAGAAGAGAGCAAGTTATCTGACTTTTTTTGTTGTTGCTGTTATGTTTGAAAGCAATCTGCTGGTTGTGTTTTGTGGTAGTTATTTTTACATTTGGTGAGAAAGAAATGCTTCCGAGAAACCTAGCTTTGGGAGTACTAATAACTATTCTTAGTTGAATAGTTTTAACCTCTTCTAGGGCTATTTTAATGTTAATTCTTAGCCCTAAAGAAAATAAAATTTTTGTTAAGATAATACACAGTGGTTACATTTTGGCAGCCCTCCTTTCTCTCTTTCTCTCTCTCTCTCTCTGTGCACAATTGCACGCATGTTTCTGTGTGTGTGTGTGTGTGTGTGTGTGTGTGTGTTGGCTTACAGGTGAACATTACTAATGTACAACTCATTGCAGACCTGTTGTATCATGAGCAGTGTAATAAATATAGCTATGTATTATGTGAAATCTTGTATAATCCAAATAGGAAGTTGGTTTGAACTTCATATGCAGTTTTCTTTTAACAACTCTTTTTGTGTATAAATTGAGGATATACCTGCCTCTGCTATGCTGTTAGTATGTATAGACGTAGTCTTTAGATTATGTAAAATTTGATTAACTTGGGCAGTATGAAGACAGACTACTATAAATAAATCAGTGGGCTTATTTATATATTTTAAAGTTTCTTAAATATTTGGTCTCTTCCAAGCAGCTGCTTTGTTTAATCATGTGGTTTATTGACTCAGTCTCAACTTGACATCACATGAGATTTGATTTTGCTGGTCTGCTTGCTCTGTAGGCATTTGATTATGGTCTCGGTGCTGCTTTTCACTGCCCGACCTCAGGGAATATCTGCAAGCACTGCATTTTGATTCCTTGGGTCACAAGTGGGGGCCTGAACATTCCTTTTTTCAAAAGCTCTCAGGTAGTTCTTATATGTCCCAAAGCTGAGTATGTTATCATAAAAGAATTCAAATACCTAAAACTATGGCCCTAGACATTTCCAACTCCAGACTGTTTGTGGGTTGATATGCTGTGAGTTATCAGAAAGTTTTGGAAAAGATTTAGAAAACTTCAGAAAACAAAGGCTTATGCCAATAAAGAACAATGTTGGAAGAATCTGTTGTTATTCAGAAGGATTTTATACAGGGTTATTTCAAGTAGAAAGATTTTCTAGTTACTTTCATGGTATAAATTGACTAAAAACATGTAAGTTGTTACAAAATATGACATGACTAGCATACAGTTTTTCGAAGCTTAACTAGCTGGGGACAGGGTGTCTTGGATCCTTAATCTTATGCCAAAAAAAGTTTTTGTTTTCCAGTCTTAAAGTATTGAAACTTAAATACTTCTGGATCTGAGGAAACTAGCTCTTACATTTTGCAGTATTATTAATAATCAGGAAATTCCAGTAAGATCGAATTCAACAAAAATGTAACGATAGGAAATAGGGAGGTAAACTGTGGAGATGAAAAGGGAATCTGAAAAGTGAGAGAGAGGAAGAGGGAAAAGAAGAGAGAGAAAATGACCAAGATGCAATATGTTTATGTACCAGTTCCCCAAGATGAGTGGAATTATTATACACTGTAAATATATACTAATAAAAACAAGTAAAACTTCTGGAACAAAGAAAATCATGGAGAATTTTAAACTTTACTACTCTAAAGCACTTAAACTGTATTCTGGGAACAAGCGAAGGTGTCATTGAAGTGAGGGACTAAATTTTCACTTGAAGATCACATGGAGGGAGAAGGAACCCTGGAGACAAGAAGCCCAGTTAATGGATTATGTCAGCAATCTGAGCTGGAGACAGTGATACAGAGCTCTGCCTAATGCTGAGGATGTGTGGGGTGGAGGAGGTGGGAGATGTGGCTAAGATGACTGTATAATTTGTCTTCCCTATTTGGAACATTGCGAGAGTAAAAGGAAGCTGTTTATAACTACCCCAAGAAAATAAGTGTAAGCTGAAACTACCCCAAACAGGAATGTACCATGGTGCTAAGTGTGGAAAGAAAAGGATTTTCAGGAATTTTCCAAGAAATTGAGGGAAGTTGGACAAATTTTGGGATCTAAGGGCAGGAAAATGTTTGGGCTGGAGAAATGTATGCTGCTACTCAGTGCCATCCAAAAATAGAACCGTTATATGTGTCCTTATCCTCCTTATTCAGCAGATCTAGCACTGTGTGACTTCTGGCTCTTCTCCAAAGTTAAAATGACCATGAAAAGTAAATATTCTGAATTTATTCAGGACAAGGAGGCAGCCATGACGTCACAACTGAAGACACTCACAAAAAGAGGACTTCCAGAATTGTTTAGAAAGCGGTGAGAAAGACGAGATAAATGTACTCAGAGTGAGGGGGACTATTTTGAGGGGGTTTAATGACAATGCGTCTTTTACTATATTTTTTAAATTTAAAATTTCACCATATTTTTAGGTCATACCACAAAGGTACGATAAACTTCTAAATATGTTTCTAAATTAAGAGATTGTTCTGCTACTTTATTTTAAGCAAATGTATTAACAAAAACCAGATATAATAAAAAAACCATTAAATCTAAATGGATGGAACTAATATAAACTATGAGTAGATTTAAATTTGACAATCTAATTAAGATTTAGTACAGCACATGTCAAAAGGATCTAAAAGTGGATATTCTAGATAAGAATATTTCATCTTTTAGGAAAAATAACTTATCTTTTATTGTAATAATTTTTAAAATATTTCACATTCATCATTTTATAAAAATCATACCACATTAATGATCATGCCTGGATTACTTGAGTTTATTTCAGATTTTGAATAAAAAGCCAAGGATCCTGTATCTAGTTCAAAAACCAGAGCAAAGAAGTAATCTTTCCATTAAAAATTTTGAGTGTGTGAAACATGAGCAGATAGGGAGAACTCTCTGGCTTTTTTTCCTTTTTTCTTCTATACCACAAGTGGTTCACTGGCTTGAAAAAGTGATGTCTTCATTTGTCTTCTTTGTATTTCATTATTTGTTTCCTTTCCAATCAGCAAATTGCATTTTAAATAGACTTGGGTATTCAGGAACTAATTACGTAATTTAGAAGTGTGAAAGTTCTCATTACCCTCCTGCAGTCTACAGTAGTTTTCTTTGGAACTTTGAGAGAATTTGGCAAACCTTTTTCCTTTAACACCATGGTGGGGTTCCTTTAAACTTTTTTCTAGGTATTACTCTTGGTTGACATAGGAAGACCATTTTTTTAACCTTTTCTTCTAAAACTACTATGCTAGACACAGTATGTTTCCAACATGGTAATGTGCTTTAAATGAACAGAAAGCTGTCCAGGCTGTTTAAGAGGCTTTGTGTAATACATTGGACAGCTGCGTTCATAGGACTATCTCCTGTGCTGGCACTTCGGGTGTTTGCTTTGTGTTTTGACTGTTGTCTTTGGAATTGTAAATTACTCAGGCAAACTCATCAGAGTAAATTAAATTCAGTGTCTAATTTTCATCAAGGTTTTTATTTGATTCAGTTTTATGATTCGGCTAATTGAGGCTTACAGAGGTCAAGTACCTTGGCCAAGGTCGTCTAGGATGTTAATGTCGTAGCTTAAATGAGTTTTCTTTTAGTCCCTGTCGATTTCTACATCATGTGTTCTTCTGTCTGTTAATTACCATCTCGTCGTCCTCATTGTTCTTCTCACAAACTGGCTGGGTTTAAGGGCTCTCAACACTGGTGGAATTTATGGGAAGTCTGCATGCTCATAAATTATCTTTTATCTGAAAATGAGAAACATATAGAGATCAATTATGATAATCTGTGTCATGGCAGATGCTGCTCTCTAGGGATTTGTTACCCCATGCCAGCAGAATCAAACCAGGGCTGCTCAGGCTTACCACTAGGATGCTTGAGCGGACGTGAATGAAAAGTCATATACTGTCAGCTATTTGAAGCTGGCATGGTAAAGGAAGGACGGTCTGCAAGTAAATTACTTCATTTTGAGAGCATGAAGTCTCTGCCAGGATATAAATATTTTGCATTCATTTCCTAGGGACTGCTGGAAGTGTGGCATAGCTGTTAGGATTTTTGTTGCTGCTGCTGAAGGATTTTGTCTATCCAGATACAGAATGTGACACTCACAGGAATCCAGCTAGGAATGTATTCCAGAAGGATTAGACAACTGCATCCCCTAATTAGCTTCCATAGTCTTGAACCTTCTATGATATGCTGGAATGCAAAAACACTTGGAAAATTCCTTGGTTAAAATTTAATTAATGAAATTAAACCACATACCAGGACTATAGAGAAGGGTGTACTGTAATTATGTAACTGTTGAGAAATGAATTCATCTAAAACTATGCTCAAGCTATGTTTTTTTCTCTCTTGGGCAAAAACTATTTTTCCATAGTCACTTTTTTGGTGTGAAAGCAAGTAATTTTTATTACAGGTCTTCTCCTTTGGTAAATGATGCTTTTTAAGCAATTCTTTAATTTGTGTCTCTCCCCTCCCTTCATCAGCACGCACACATCAGCATGGCTAGATGACACTGTTAATGTTAATACGGGGCAGTCAGTGAGCCAGGTAATCGCCTACCTCAGCACACAGAGCTGGAGCTGCTTTGCTGTCAGACAGAAATAAATTAGAAGGGGAGAATGATGATTTAAAACAATGCCTGAAAATGATTATCTAACAAAGGCAATCATTTAGTGAGCTGTTGAGCCAGAGAAATCCCCAGGAAGGAGAAAGGGACAGCCTTTATCTTACAATAAGGGCAAATGGTAAAAATAAAGTGTCAGCCCAGGCACATTTTATGTCAGTTCAAGTGACAAAAGGCCAATTTGGCACAGCATGTGTTTGGATCATAGGCCGTAAAATGCATGACCTTGTTTCCTGTTGCTGATAGATAGCTCCACGTGCTTGGAGCTTCTATTTTCCTTTCTGAAGAAATATTCCCAACCCTTGATGGAGGAGTGGTGAGCCTGAAGTCATGGCAGAGTTTGAAGGCATATCAATTTTGAGGACAGCACAGCTCACCCTTTGCTTGGATTGCTTCCCGAGTGGAACCAAGAGACAGGGAAAGTGTTTTGCCAAAAATACCATGAAGTGTAAAAGAGTAAGATTCTTTGGGAGGTGAACTGGGCAGAGATACCAGCATTATAGCCGATCCTTTTAAAGGAGATTCAGGTCTCATCAGGATCAAATGAACACAGATCAGCTGCAGGAGGTTGGATAGTCCTAAACAGAACGTGTAGGACTGAGTTCATAGTTATTTATTGATTTAATCTAGTCCTGAAAACACCTAGGAAACTCACATGTTTAGCTTACATACACATATTTGAGCTTGTTTTCTAATACATGACATTACATAGGAGATAGGAGTTCTATTTTATTTTTCTTTTTGGTTTTAGCGGACTGAAATTAAATAAGTTTACATCAATTGATGTGTCCTTGGTTGTCTTCTTCAGATTTGGGAATATACATTCTTTCTTTCCTAAATAAGTGCAGAAATACATTCACATTTAATTTGGTGCTTTGTTGCCCCTTTCCTGCCTCTGTGTTTGGACCTGTGCTGATGGTGACAGGGTACTTTTATCCCCCTTCCATCCTTTGACACTTATTTAATGTTGGTTGAAAGTAACAAGCTACACAGGCAAGTTTTGTGCTTCAAATTGCTTTGGCAAATATTGTCACATGTAGCACAGTGTTCTTGCCTAGATTATTGTGGTCCTCTTTGTAATACGATGAGAGTGATTTTATTTGCTTTTCAGAGTAGGTGCATACCTGGTGCCAAGGAATCCATGTGGGTGCTGGGGCACCTTCTCATTGTCATCTCAATGACTTAGATTAACCAGACCTCGAGAGAACAGACTTTCAGTTATTACCCTTAGGAGCCCCAGCTGCAGAGAGGGGACAGCACTTCCATGCTTTGGGAGGGAGTTTGCACTTAGAGTTTTGTCTCTTGTGGCTCCACCCCACTACACTTGTAGTCCATTTATAACTAGGGAAATAAGAGAGAATTCTCAGATGCTGGGGCTGGAAGCGGGGTTTAGAAGTCATCTCCTTAATTCTTTTTTTCCTCTAATTCTTTATTTACCACATGAAAGGCGTGAACCTGTTACATGTACTTTATTTTAGATAGTTTAAATAATCAGTGTTGAAAACCGGACCAGTATGTGGGTCTCCTGAAGCCTCCATCTCAAACCTTAGATTCCGTGTCTCAGCTTTTTGAGGTAAGCACAAGGAATAGCATCAGGAATCGTTAAGATTATTTGTTGTTGGATTTCAAGAATCTGGTTAGAAAGAGTGAGTGCAGGACAGGCTCATCAGATTTTTTGATGCGTTCTCAGAGTTGCAAGAAGGGTGACATTTCTTGAATATTGCATCCAGATCTGTGTTTTCAGCTCTGTGACACTTTTTCAGCTTTGCTTGGAGAAATCTAACCTCCAGCATTCTCTATGATTAGCCAGCAGACACATAGCAGTTCCTGGGCAAGGTGGCTGATTTTTCTGCTTTTTTTTCATTTGTATATAAAATCAGAATGATAATACTTACCAGTTCAGTAAGAAGTGACATGAACACAGTCACTTGTTCCAAGTTTCTTGTGCAGGGAGCTGTTTGTCTTGGGATTGGTCTAAAGTAGTGCTTCTCAAAGTGTGGTCCTAGACCAGTAGAAGCAGCACTTGGGAGCTTACTAGCACTGCAAAATCTTGGGTGCCTTCCCTGACTTTTGTGTGTCACCAGTGCTGGGTAGAGTTCAGCAATCTGTGTTTTGAGGAATCACCCAAGTGACTTTAGAGCGTGTCAAAGTTTGAGAATCACTGATCTAAATGATTGCTTCTCTCCTGTAGTTATAAACCTGATTAGGTTGAAAGGAAACATTTACAGGAGAATAAGGTAAGGTTTACAGATAATCAGTTATCACCAAAACCCTAGTGTCTGGTTTTGTTACTTTTATTGGGACTTGGAGTCCTTATCAACTTCTAAGCTGTGTGAGACAAGGGTGATACTTGGCATGTTCTCTATTATTTTCTCAGCATCTATTATAAAGTCCAGAACACACTTGTACCTGAATATTTGCTGATGAGTGATAAATGGATGGGTGAATGTTGAGAATGCTTTGGCATGTAGTTTAGTGAAAGACATAAAATTCAACAAGTTGCAAGTCCAAAGTCCAGATCTGATCATCCTTAACTGAATAATTTTGATTATGTGCTTTGTCTTTGTACTTGAGGATTCTCATCCTTTTGATAATGGGATTGAGCTAGAAATTGTACTCTGGGACTTCTCCGCTTTAGCATTGCATATTCTGTCAAAACGCCAAGACAAGGTGACTGCAGATAAGTCTTAAGCTCCATTAAGACTTAATTAGTTCTTCTCCATGGGATTTTGCTTTTTTAAATTGGCTTATTAGGATCTAACTTTTTAATGTATTGATTATATTTCTTTTGTTGTGATTCTCACTCCAACTTTTTATGATCACTTGGCTCTTATTTGAAAAAAATGGAATGTATTCATGCTCAAACTGCTGGTAGGAAGGACTAAATTATATATGTACTTACCTAACAAATTGCCCAGTTTTATAAGCATTAAATAATACATAATAAATAGAAAGGCACTGTGCAAACTAATGAAGGTCATATGCATATCGTGGGGTCATAAAAGCATGGATTTACATTTTGGCTTAGCAGACGCATAACCTTGAACAATGAAACTTACCTTCTTGGAAGTGTAGTTTCCCACTTGTAAAATGGAGTTAGTACCTACATTATAGAATTATTATAAGGAAGAAATAAAGTAATATGTAAAGCTCTTCCTATAACCCCTATAACATAACAACTATTCAATGAAGCAGTTTACTTTCCTTTTTTTTTTCAAATTTCTCCATTACCTAGCTTACTAAACACACCAGAGAACAGGTACACAGTACTTATTTTTTCATTCTTAAGGACTTTCTATCACTTATAATTTTAACTTAAAATTTTCAGTATAAATTTAGAGAAAGAATTTCAAATCAAGGACACTGAAAGGTATACATTGCAAATACAAGCCAGAAGCACACCTTGGAAGTATCAGAGATGGGGGCTGAGAAAAGTTTACATCTTGGGATTGAAACAGAAGAATTGTTTAAGACTAGAATTCACAGAATTCTATAATGTCATCTCCTTCCAAAGTTGAAACAGTTATTTCACATGGGGATTGTATTATGTGAGCTAAAATAATCACATCTGCTGGGCATGGTGGCGCACGCCTTTAATCCCAGCACTTGGGAGGCTGAGGTAGGCAGAGCGTTGTGAGTTCGAGGCTGGTGTGGGCTACAACACGAACATAAGGCCGGCCTGAGCTACATAGTGCGACCCTGCCTCAAAAAACCAGGGCTGGGAGTTTGGCTCAGTGGCTTAAGCGTCTGTCTGGCAGGCATGAAGCTGTGAGTTCAATCCATGGTGCCGCAAAAAATAAATAAATAAATAAATAAATAAAATAAAATAAATAAAATAAAATAATCACATCTAACCTGGGACCAACTCTCTAACAACTTAAGTTTCTTTGCTACTCTTTTCTGGATAACAGCGATTTTCAGAGAATAATAACAAAGTTTGAGACTTGCAAAGGATGTGAAATAGGGGCTAGGAGAGGAAAAGATAATTATACAGTAAATGTAAAAGTATTTCTTCTCTAAGAATAGTCAGGTATCTGGGTCAGAAGTCCTGATGAATGTGGTCTTTCTTGTAGTCAGTAGCAGAGAAATGAAAGACAGAACAGTCAGTTTGTGACTGTGTGGGGCTTTCCAACCCTGCCTGTAATTCCACCCCTCCAAGGACCGGGGGTAGTCCTTAGCACAAAACTGGTAAGGAGAGCATGGGTCGCTGTCTCATCTTCTGACAGATTCCAAATGTGCCAGGTCCTGTCAAGCTGCCCTGATTTTAGGTTTGACGAGTAGTCTGAAGATATGAATGTTTTCCAGAACAACAGTGCACAGTGAAATATAAAAAGAAAACAAGACTGGATCAATCGTTTTGTAATCGATGCCAGAGAAACTTATTATTTCCTATATACTTTAAATACTCTGAAAGGAGGGAATGAAAGGTGTCACTGGGCTTTTAGTTAGAAACACAAGATTCCATATAGAAGTGTAGGGTTAGGGTGAGATAAGAGATAACATAATGACAGTCTTATGGAGATGGTTAAGGATAAGGAAGTTGCTGAAACCATAGATAAATATTGAAAACTTTTTCACATGATCTTTCTATTGATAAAAATCTTCAAGTAAGAAGTATTTTAACCAATCACCTATTTTAGAAGAGGACCATAGATGTTAATAGGTGGCCTCAGAGAGACTAGGGAACTGCTTAGCAGGGCAGGGCAATGTTTAGAGGTGCCATAGGCATTGATTGGGATGGGTAAGAAATCTAACTTGCAGAAAGTTCTGGAAAATATAAATGAGTGACAGGAAGTTACAATGTAAGGTATAGGAAGAGATTCCATGTCATTTCTATTATCAAGAAGTATTTCCCAGGGACAACTCTGTACCTGTTGGCACTCTGTAAAGCAGAGCCCCACCAGCAGGCAAAATCTTACCAAGGAGCAGCAGGTACAGAAAAATACATAGTAAATACCTTTTCAGTTTTTGGTATTTTGAGACAACATTTTGCCATGTAGCTCCAGGCTTGCCTCAAACTGAAGGTCTTTTTGCCTCAGCCTTCCACATGCCTGGATTATAGGTACACACCACCAAGTCTAGCAACAAATACCTTTTCAGGGGAATTCTTAATCCAGAGAAAACTTTTATTTGGTGATTAGTTCAAAAATTTTACTAAAACTCAGACAAAAAGTTTTTTATTATTTTCCTAACCATTGCCCTTTTTAAAGCAAAACAAACAAAAATTAGGTTTTTCCCAGAAAGAAAATAAGATGACCTGAAGTTTTTCATTTTTCATAAAGCAAAATTTTTGTCATTTTTGAATAAAATAGTCTTTGTTCATAAAGTCAAGGTAGTTAGATTCAGTTTGTTTCCTGGATTTATTTGAATCCTTTGTTTAGTGTTCTTGTGTATTCATCAGAGATGGTGAATGTATTTCTGTTTGTTTTTTTTTTCTGTGTGTGAATAAATTTTAGTCAATTGATACGGGCTAGAAACAAAGAATACCTAGAGTGATTGCTAATCTCTACCAAACATGAGAGGAAGAATATTAAATATATTTTATGCCTTACAGATTATCCTTCTTTGTAAACTTTTTTTAAAAAGTGATAAGTATGTGTAATACTGTATTACTTTAAAAAATTAACAAAATGGGCAAAATGTTAATATATTATAAATTGAGAAGTGGATACAAAAATAGTCACTATATTAACTTATCACTCTTTGTATATTAGAAGTACTTTATGAGGCAATATTTGGTAAATAATTATTTAAAATATAATTCTAGTAATTTAATTTCAGATTTGAACTGTATACTTCAAATTGACATTTTTGTTTTCAATTATTTTTGTTTTGTTTTGCCTACCAGCCAGAAAACCAAATCATACATTTCTTTAAAAATGCCAACTTTGAATTAATTTCTCTGACTGTTTTCTACCTTCTCCATTTGTGTGTGTTTTCTTTTTCTGGGTAGATACATTCTAGTCTCGTTTGGCATCGGTTGGTAAAGAATTCAGGTTATGAATCCGTTGACTTCAGATTTACATAAAATACACAGTTTCCTGGGCTCTTGCCTGCCCCACCTCCCCTCGGTGACAGCCAGAAGCCCCCAGCAGCAGGGCAATGCTTGGCTCTGGATTTCTCCTTTCTGATGACTTCTCTGTGAGAAGGACGAAACCGTCCTCTTGAAAGCTACTTCAGACATCTGCACCCCGTTTTCCCTGGGCAAAAGTGATACTTTGGAAAACAGTATCATGGGAAAAAGGGTTTCATAACGAGTGGGGAAGAAAGTTAAGATAACTGAAGAATGCAACTTAAAAGTTAACACTTCTGTGCATGTGTAATTTAGCAGACTTAACTCTACTTGTGAAGGGTGATGCTATCTTTAAGCTCTGTTTGTCGTCTCTTATTCATTTAAAGGAATCTTTAATTCATTTTCATCTCTATCTAGTTGACTTGATGTAAAAGTCTGCAAAACACTGCATATTTATTGTGCTGCCCTTCACTGTTACCATCTGTAGAGCAAACCGTGTATGGGCAGTGAATGAGTCAGCCTTTGTTCAAGGTTCTCTTTGAGTAACCCCAGTTCCCAGGTGGGGCAGTTCCTTTTCTTGAAATCACTGGGTCATTACTTTTGTGACTCATGCTGTCTTATCGTTTTTACTTTAAAATTCTTTCTTCATTGATTATCTTGACATTGCTAAAGAAAAATCTTTGGTAGTACTAGTATAGAAGAAAACTTTTAAATAATCAAAATAAATACAATTTAAACAGTCAAATATAAAATAGTGAAATAAAAATAATAGAATCAAAATATATACATATGTCAAAAAAACATCGATCCATACCTTGGACCATATGCCAAACTAACTCCAGACATAATCTGTCTCTAAATGTAAAACTCCAAACTATAAAACCTGTAGGAACAATCAGAAGAAGAGTATGTTCATGGTGTTGTGTTAGGCAGAGATATGCTACATCAATATTAAAAACCATGGTTCATGAAAGAAAATGAGTAAGTATATTTGACTATTGCAAATCACATATCGGTAAAGGATTTGTATTCAAATTATTTAAAAGCAGGCAAACTTCAATGTTAAGAAAACAAACAATGTAATTGAAAATGGACAAAATGTTTGGACAAATAATATGGATGGCAAATAACCATATGAAAAGATGTTTGGCCTCATTTTTCTTCAGAGAAATGTAAATTGAAGCCATAAGGAGATACCATTTGGAACTGGTTAAAATGACTGAAGTTAAAAAAGACTAACCATGCTAAGTGTCAATAAGGATGTAGGTGAACTGGAGCATTCAAGCTGTGCTGGTGGCAATATGAAATTGTACAACTACTTTGGAAAACAACTCGGCAGCTTTTTTAAAAAGTTACACGTCACATACTGTATGTGTTAGTGTTCTGTTATTTGCAAAAAATATAACTCTGATAAACTTAAAAGGAAGAAGGGTATATTTTTTGCCCATGGTTTCAGAGATTCCAGTCCATGATCAGCTGACCCTGTTGCTTTGGACCTGAGGTGAGACAGTATGTCATGGCATGAGGTCATGCTAGAACAAATCTGCTCAATTCATAATGACTGAGACACAAAAAGAAAGAAGGGACCAGGGTCCCAATATCCTCCAGGGGCACACCCCTAAGGGTGCAACTTCTTCCCACCTGCCAATAAAGCCATAAGCTGGAGACCATGAGTCTTTGCCCAAAGACTTCACCCAGCCATTATACTCTTTAGGTTTTTACTAAAAATGAAGTGAAAGTATATATTCTTACAAAAATTTGAATATAAATATTCATATATCCCAAATTAGAAACAATGCAAATGTCATCAAGAGATGAATGGATAAACAAATTGTAATAAACCATATATGCCAGACTATTATTTCATCAACAAAAAGGAATGAATTATTGATACATGCAACAACGTGGTTGAATATCAAAGTAAGTACATTGAAAAAAAACTAGACAGAAAGAGAACACATACTAGATGATTTCATTTTTGTAGGATTCTTGAAAACTAAAACTAATCGACAGTGAAAGGGAACAGGTCAGTGATTGTCAAAAGGCCTGGAATAGGGAGAAGGAAGAATTGTGGAAGATTTTGAGGCAATGATTGGGTCATATATGTTTATTATCTTAATTGTGGCGATGGTCTTACTGTTGTATACACATCAAAATGTATTAAATTGTGTACTTTAAGTATGTTTACATTTTTGTGTGTCAGTCATACCTTAGTAAAGCTCCACAAAAGAAAGAGAAAGGAAGGAAAGAAATGAGAGGAGAAAAAAAAAAAAAAGGAAGAAAGGAAGAAAGGGAAAGAGAGAGGGAAAAAGCCTACATGTGAAGTCAGAGACCTGGGTTGGGAGGCTTAATCTCTCAGTTACCTGCTATGAATAAATTGCACTTCTCAGAACTCAGTTTTCTTTCCTGTAAAATGAAGTTAATAATATCCATCTCATATATAATATATGTAAAAATGTTTTCCTGTATACAAAATGCTAAGAAATATTTGCCAAAATGAATATTATTGATCCAAGCAGATACAAACTAAAGCAGTTAGGGGTATTTTCCATCCACTTTAGGTGGAGAAATGTGTGGAGTCCTTTGAGATGGGAGGGGTGTTAAAGTGGATGTGAGGTGGCAGAAAGAAGCAGGAATGTTCATCTTTTGCTGTGAGATGGAAGATGGATCTTTGCACAAGAAGTGCATTAGCACTGATCCCTGTTTGGGGTCTACAGGGTCCAGCATGCAGTGGTCCAATTTAATGTGGGCCACAGAACACTGCTTATAAGCTTCTGTGGGCTAACCCCAGCAGAGAGGAACTGAAGCAAAAATGAGGAATAAATTCTTAATGCATGGCACACATTATGTCTTGTGTTATTTTTAAACAAAAGGCATGCCATGCATTTTTCCTAGTATACTAGAATCCATTTATGTTTACCAAAAGGTGGCCAGCTATTGGTTGGATAACACAAGAAGCATTTATAAACGTAAAAATGTTTATATGGAAATTTTTTAGGTACATGTATACATAATTATTGCAGTTTCTGTTTCCATTAAACATCTACTTCTTGGGTAGCCTGAAGCAAGGAAGTAAATGCAAAGCACTAAGCCATTTAAAATCTAAATCAGACTTTAATAAGGGAATGTCATGTTTCATTTAAAAGCTTCTCTTCATCTCCTTTTGTTGTGCTGTCAAGTGAAAGAAAAGCTCGCTTTATAATTACACGGCTGCCTCAGATTCAGATTATATGTAAGATCTCGCATTATTTTTCCACACCTTTCCCTCTCTGTCTCCTGTCCCACCTCCTTCCTTTTCTGCCATCTGGCCCCCCCACCCCCAGCTTTCTTTCTTACCCTTCCTTCTTAAAGACCTGACAGAATGATGGAGCTCTGTTGATTAAGCTGCTGAACGGTGGTGGCCCTTATTAGTTTAAAGGTGACAAGCAAAAAATAAAATAAAATCAGACAAATGACTTTAGTGTGAAATGCTTCTCACTCTGGGTTATCATCCTACCCTGGCTGGAAAGAAAATTAGGTGATTTTGTTTTTCACTGCTTAACAGAGTGTAAAATCAGATGAAATTTAACTTTGACAAATGTTTACTCTTTTCCGTCTGGCCTTCTTACTGCTGGCCTCGGATCCTGGAAGGTCTTACTCATAGCTGCTTGTAATTCTTGCTCCCTTAGGCTGTTAGAACCCTCACGCCTTGTTAAGAACTTGGCATTAGGAGCAGTAAGGGCAGGTCCTCATTCAGATATATTTGATGGTAACCTAAAGGATTTTTTTTTTCATAATCAAAACTCTTAACTGCACTGTTGATCACAGAATATAAGTCTACAAAAGTCAGTGCTGGATATTGGAAATTGTCACATAGTTCTGTAGAAACTATTGTTATAAGAAAGATAATGCAAAATATCACTGCTGTAGTTTGGATTTGGTTGCTCCCCAAGACCTGGGTGTTGCAAACTTGGTCCCCAGTTTGTGGTACTATTGGGAGGCAGTGGAGACTTTTAGGGGTTGGGCCTAGTGAAAGGAGGCTGGACACTGAAGTCATGCTCTTGAAACCCATACCAGGACCCTGGCCTCATTTTGTCTCTTTCTGTCTTCTCCCTGGATGCCATGAGGTAAACAGGGCTTAGCTGCCATGTGCTCCCACCATGGTGTCTTGTGACATAGGCCCAAAGCAACAGAGCCAATGACTACAGACTGGAATCACGAGCCAAAAAAAAAAAAAAAAAAAAAAAAAAAAGATCCTCCTTGTAAGTTGTTTATCTGAGTCATTTTGTCACAGTGATGGAAAGCTGATGAACACACCATATAGAATAAAATTATTTTAACTTTTCCCAGAAGGAAAATTCTTGGCGTTATTTTGGCTGTAAAAAGATGTGACTTTTGTTTGATCTCTGGAATAAGGAGGTCAATTCTGAATGTAGGCTTTGTTTGAGTTAAGTGGAAGAAGATATTGGGAAACATGTTTCACAGATCCTGTATGATGGGACTGATGAAGGTTAAGAAACTATTGATCATTATTTTGTTATAGTAAAGCAATCCTTCCTTCCACAGATGATTTTTTTTTTTT
>RJWM01017844.1:0-42201 GCA_004363535.1 Dasyprocta punctata | reverse complement strand
AAGTATGCAGAGTGTGTCTGTACACTGGAGGTTGAAGGATTAAATTCAAGGTCTGGAGTTCACTGCAGTGTCTCATGCAAGTCCATAACAGGAGATCGATGGGTCTGCGATGGAAAACTGAAGAGTCTACACTGGAAGGTTGAAGGATCCAAGGCAGAAGACAAAGAGTCTTTGCTGGAAGCCAGGAGACAACAACCCAGCTGAAGGTGAAGACTGTAGCTCCTCCGAAGAACAGAACCCCATCCATCCTTCCTCTTTCCCTTTTATATCATCCGGGTAATGAACCGCCCTAAGAAATAAGCAGAACTTGAGACTGTACTGTAATTAGTACCACCCAGTACACAAGGTCCAAACATGCATACAACATCTGGGAGAGTGACCAGAACACCTGGACCATCCCTTACCAAAATGTTCCTGTTCTAAAAGTCATAGATAAGACAAGGTTAATGATTTCAGCCATATGCACTTGGTACGTGCCCCACTTCCTTATGGGATCAATATTAGCTAAGTGAATATACTTCTAATCTTATTGTTTGATTACAGTTTGGCCTACATTGTACCCACACTATAACTTTGCTGTATAAATTATTCCTGATAAAGGGCTTTGATGGCAACCCACTCAGGTCCCTTCCTGTCTCTCAAGAGCTTTCTCCCAATAAACTTTTCCTATTCTTAACCTCTGCTGTCTTTTGGAATTCATTATTTGGTTCCAGGGAGTGCAAACTAGGCATATCTGATATCTAACAAGTCAGGAGTTATCGTTCTCCTATGGTAAGAGGAATATTGGTTCTGAAATATAGTATCTGTGGGATTTTCACTCAAATTATTCCGTATCTTTTAAAATCATTAGCTATGGTTGACATCTATTTATAAGGCTTGAAATTTTGCTATATTCACTGTAAATCTCCAATTCTTAATAAATTGTTGGTGCTAAATAATTATCAGTGAAGTAATACATTTTTCTACATACCCAAATATTACATGTTTATAAAGAACAGTTTAAAACAGAGGATCTGAGTAAGGCACTCCCTTCCCTCCCATCAGCTATAAACCATCCCTTACCACCCTCCTGATTATCCATGCTTCCAGGATCTTAAAAGAAGTACAAAACAAAATAGCAAAAGTCTATGAGGTTGCCATGCTTAAGGCAGCAAATCACTGCCTAACTGTTTAATTACTGGAAGCCTAAGTTATCAAGCCTCTTGTTTTCCTTTTCCCCTTCTGCCTGTTTCTGTTGCTTCCATCCCATGATCATCAATAAATGTAGCCAGTTGCTGCTTACTCTGAGGTATATACAGGAACCTGGACCAGTTTGGCCTATTCAACTGTAGCATTTGGTAAAGCCAGGATGACTTTACCAAACCTCAGGATACCTCACAAGACAATGAACCAAGGGATTTTATTGCACAACAGCCTAGAGACCTCACTAGATATCAGAAGAATCAGCAGCCCAGAAATCTCACCAGACATTGAAGGCATCAGCAAACCAGAAGTCTTTGGAGACCTCAGCATAAGCAGGTAACCAGACAACTCAGTCAGCAAGGAAAGTAACTCCTCACTCTGTTGGGACACCTTATTTTGTTCCCTTTCTGGGCAAAGAATGGATTCCTAGGAGAAGAATCAGACTAATTACTGCATGGAAAAGATCAAATTATAGGACACAGGGTTTCTATTCTTATAGAGAACAGGATTCCTACCAATCAGTTGGGCTTATATTCTGTTGTAGATCCATACAATGTGGAAAGTCTTTCTGGGAGGCTGTGGCACACATCTCAGTGGAAATGGACATAAGTCAAGCAAACCAGGGGAGAATCACATCATTAGACAAGTGCTTTGGAATAGCTACCCTCAGCAGGGGACCAGGAGATATGAAGCTGACCTGCCTGAACTGCTGCTTTTCTCTGTGGAATACTTGACAACTTGCACTGGGCTTGGGCAGCTCTTTGTTCAGAACCAAGGATATTTATGTTTTCCCATAGGTCATAGGCTCAATTGGAGTGCTTCCTTTCCATGGGTTTTAGTAATTTTCCTTCTTTTCTGATCCTCTTTCCATTTCAGGCCTTTGGGTTACCAGAGTACTCCATTTGTTTAGTTGTTGGTTCTGAATAACAAAAAGTGGGGTTAATAGGTACAATGTCTTCCCACACTGGAAGAGAAAACAATTGGTCTGTTTAAACTTCCTGCCACTGCTTATGTGCAAGCCAGCAAGCAATGTTGGAGCCAACTCTAACTGACTAACAAGAGAGGTTCTGTCCTTACCCACTAGTGGGGACTGATTCAGGGATGGGGATACTAGAATTTTCTAGATCCTAATTTTCACTTCTCCTATCTATGGATGGGAACAACATCATCTATTCCTTATGAGTTCCTTCTCAGATGTCTTCTTAACCATTGCAATGAGCTCCATACTAAGACCTTTTAAAAAGATCATTTTATACTTCTGTGAAATAAAAATGGCCTATGTATCCACTTTGGAAAAATGAGACATGGCCACTCTTTAGCAGCCTACAATATAATGCCATATTTCAAATATATCTTTATTATAAAGAAAAAGAAAAATGGTCAGAGATGTCCTATATTCAAGCTTTTGTGGTCCTCTACCAGAGGTCTGATCTGTACCCTAGAAATTATCGCCTCTCAGGAGCTGATGCTGCAGAGGACTCCCTCCTGTCAGTTCCTCTTTCCCACAGACTACCACCTCAGCAACCTACTCAGCCAGTACCTCAAGGAGATAAAGGCCATTCCCTGAATCCACACCATATTAGTTCTGTGTCTACTTATCACAGGGCCCCAGATTCAAGGAACTCAAATCTACACCCATCACTGCTCAAACCCTTTAAGGGGTGGCAGCAGCAATGACACAGTCTCTGAGCTGAGCATGGTAGCCTATAATCCTAGAACTCTGGAGGCTGATGTAGGAGGATCACCATGAGTTTGAGGCCAGCCTTTGCTATAGTAAGTTTAAGCCCAGCCAGAATTACACTGTCAGACTCTGCCTCAAGAAAAAAAATAATAATAAATAAATAAATAAGTGGAACAAGACACTTGGCACTGGAAAAAAGACTGCTTGCATTCCTAGAGAAGGATGAGGTCATCCCTCACCATGGTGGCCAGGGAAGGATGCCCAGACAGTGAGTAGTGATGCTGCTTAACACAACCTACAAGACTCTCACACGAGAGTATCACTACTCCACAGGACCTTATGTAACTCTAGATGCAGTGTACAAACAGGTTACATTCCTCTGTGATACTGGCATGACTTCCTCAGGTCTAGTTTCTTATTGGGGTAAGTTTTCAACCCATTCTAAAGTTGTTTTGGGTCTTGAGGGAGTAATAGGAAAGCTTTCTTTTCTTTATCTGAACTGCCATTTGGAATATTTCCTTTTCCAAAGATCCTAAACTATATCTTCAAAGCAATGATATTTTCTTAAGAAAGAAGTTAGACTGAAGTTAAAGCCTATTATTGATAAGATTTTTGCTACGAGACTAGCTGCAGCCATGCCAGTCACCGTGCTACATACTCATTTTACCAATAGTTAAGCCATCATTACTAAATATGTTATTGAAATATGTTTGCATTGGTTATCATTGAAAGGTTAAATTCACTGTGGGTTACACAATAAGGTTTTCTTATTAAAAGATGCTCTTGGTACAAAACTAAATAAAGAGACAAAGGTTTCTAAATAGCTGTGATACTCATTATTGCTAATTTCATGGTGTATTATATTGATGCCCTCCATGTGCAAAGGTCTTCAAAGATGTGAAAATAGGTTTGTCTGTGATGACAAGCTTTCTTTTAGACTCAGATATCTCCCTTTCTCTCACCTGTGTTCCAGATGCTTGTAATGAGAGGTACATGCCAGGCCAGCATAAGACCCTAGCCAAATCATAATTTTAAGGAAAGGAAATGATTGTGTGATGCGTGCACTGTGTATGTGTCACTACACTTAGAGATGCTCAACCACTGAGCAGTTCAGAAAATATCACCTGCTAGAGACTGGAGGCTAGGCATTGAAAAATTGTAGGGTGCATCTATGGACAGGTGCATTCTTCTTCAAGGCATCCTATTGAAGAATAGCAAATTAGGTGAGAATTTCATGTCATTTAGTATCTTATAATTAAATGGAGATGACTGACTAAAAAACTATTCTATACTAAGATGGACACTTAAATGTGCTTGAAATATAACAATGTCATTATGATTGTCATACTGAAATGTTACAGTGGATCTTGACCTCAAGTTTCTTCATAAAACTTTATAATTGTTATCTGTTAACACACTTCAGGGTTCAATTTCTAAGACAAACATGATCGTTAAGAAAGTAACAGTACTCTGGCTATACTTTATATTTCAAAGTGCTTGATACTCAGATGAGAATATAATAGTTAAACTCACGGCTTTCACTTCAATACTGGTGCAATTGACCTTCTGGATGTTCACCAGCCAAAGCCTGCAGACCAAAGTTAAAAGATAACCAGGCTTAAAGGTAGTAAATAATTTACCCCTGACACTCCAAAGTCAACAAGGACCCAGGACATGAGAGAACCTCTCTAGAGGATCCTACAAGTTTGGTGATTCACCCAATTTCCTGAACAGGGAGTCAGGAGTCAAACAATGTACAGTATTCCAAAAAGGGTGGTCACCAAGGAGGAAAAAGTCTCCCATGCTTTTACAGAAAGCCCCATGTCAAGCAAGACCATGAACTCTCCTGGCAACTGACACTGACAGAGAAACTGAGAGACTCTGTACATGGTTCCAAAAGTAATGCGTCGGGAGACTTAAATGACCATGATAGTTAACAAGAGGTAAATTTTGGTTGGCACAGGTCTCACTTTAACCTAGTCTTGAATACTCAGCAGGGGAGTATATCCAAAGACATATAAAAATAATATCAATATAGGTTAAACATAAAAGAATCTCAAATCACTGCCCTCTGTTGACAGTTTCTAACTACACCTATAGACTGGTCCAGGAGTCAGCTGGTTAAAACTGCTATTCCAGTCCCTTAAGAACAGTATCTAATGTGGTGCCTTTACCAATCTGCCTTTCTATTCTAGTGCTCATGCTTTGGTCATAGATGCTTTTTAATCTTTTGATATAGCTTATTTATTCTCACCCAGAGACTGCCAAACCCCAAGTGATCACACAGATGAAATTCACAGTAAAGGTGCCAGATGCCATTCCTGTTTCAAATGATAACATGACATCTTTTGTCTTTTCTGCTTCTTTTGGGATCATCCTGGATTATTCAAAAACTGCTTCTAAGATAATAAACAGTGAATGCCTACATGAGACCTTAAAGTTAATCGCATCTTTCTCCAGTTATCAATAACCACCTAAGAACTTGACAGACAGCCTAGAGGAACTTGTCCAGAGTGCTCTCTTGTCTTAAAACCATATAGACTCACTGGCAACAGTTCTGTACACATCAGAGGGGGCTAGATGTCTTAACAACTGGAATAAAGGGGCTATGTTTGTCTATAAATGAAAAGTTTACTTCTTTTGTCAATAGGTCTAAAATAGTAAGAAATATGGCCCAAAAACTGGCCGGCCATGCTTTCAAGATTCATAAAAACTATCTGAGTTACGAATGTCCTGGCCAAATATCTGGAATTGAGGGTCTTGATTACTGTCCTGGACATGGTCTTTACCAATGCTTCTCATAGTCTTACTTTCAGATCTTATATACTTAATCTTTTACTCAAATTTGTTTCTTCTTGTTTGATAGCCATCAAACTACTCATGGTGACCATATTTGAGATCAGAACCTGCTTCCATGTCCATAGTTCATGAATAAATCTTCGGAAGTAGGGCTCAGCTCCCTTGAACTCCAAAATCAGTCAGAGCAAGAGTTTCTTGATCTCCCCATAGTCAGCTACCAGTGTCCCTATTCAGCTGGAAGTAGCTTAGAAGATGGGATTTCGTACTTCAACTTCCCTCAAAGATTTTCAGGGACCCGGGTTCTCAGTGGAGAAAAGCACAGTTACAAACACAGGAGCTGAGTGAGTCACTCGCCTCTCTCCATTGAACATTAACCACCACACCACCCTAAAGATTATTCATGCTTCCATGATCCTAAAAGAAGTACAAAATAAAGTAACAAAAGTCTAGGAGGTCACCATGTCTGAGGTTGCAGAACATTGTGTCTGACCCTTTAAATACTGGAATCCTGATTTACTGAGCCTCTTGTTTTCCTTTGGCTCTTTTGCCTGTTCCTGCTGCTAGCATCCCATGATCTTCAATAAATGTAGCTGCTTGCTGCTTACCGTGAGGTGTGTGCGTGGCAATTCTTTTCTTGTCCTATGCAAGAACCTGAACAATTTTTGGCCAATTCAAGTGCAACATGTATATGGCATTTTATGACAATCTTCACTGTATACCTTAAAAATGACTGTCCAAGCTGAATCCATGCAAAACAATCTTAGTCAATGAGAAAACACTGTTTGGTGATTTTTCAAGTGTATTTGTTAAAGTATTAAAAACTTTATGTCAGTTATAAATATTTAAGTACATGAAAAAAAATCAAAACTAGTATTTACTCAACATATTTTCATGAAAACCAATAGACACTAATAACTGAAGTTTTTTTTTTTTTTGTAAAAACATATCAAGAGCAATTTGAATAGAGCTTGCTTTCTTTTCTCTGTGTAACTTATAATATGGAGCAACCTTCCCACACTTCAATGAATTATGAGCTTCTAAGTTTGAATCAGCTCTCAACATTTCATCTTCTGTGCTCTCACCACCATGCTATATATCTGTGAGAATCCCTCTAATATGCAGGGTTTTTTCATTTTTGTTTTTCTCGAGTCACTCTTGGGACTTCTTCATCCTTTTCATTACAACCACTTCCTACACTTACAGCTATGAATTCACCTTCAAAAAATTCCTCTGGCTTACAAGGACTGCCTTTAGAACTGGCAGAGCAGACGTTCCCATTTTCAGCTATTTTAACTCTATTTGCATTTTATTTGTATACCGCAAAATTATTTGCACAATGCAGTAAGAGTTCCTACCATATTACATAGCTATTTACCTCTTTTACTTCCAGTCCTAATCTTTAAACGTTTTCAGTTCATGCTTTATGTTACAAAACTCAGCTAAAGAAGTTACATGATCTCCTAGGTAAGCATCACTAGGCTGTCCTAAACACCATGGAAGAAAACAGACTTTAAATGTTAAAAGAACTCTTTAGCACACAGGCTGGATGAGTGAAGCGTTTGAGGGTAAAAAGCAAATGTTCACATTATTGAGCCCCAATAGAATCATGATGGCAGTAGTACTTTTAAAAAGTTAAAATAGTTTAGTTCCTCTCCAGTGTTGGGAAACCAGGAAGCAGCACACCTACATGCTTTGTTTTCTGAGTGTGATCTGAATAACAAATGTGTGGTGATTAGTTACCAGAGAACTTCGAAAGAGGTGATGAAAAGGTCGCTAATCATAGTTAGATGTGTTACTTACATGGTGATTTGTGGACTAATAGACTAGCAACAAAGTTTGTGCTTTGGACAACTACACTTATGCAGTTAATACACTGTAGTCATTGAAATATAAACTATGTTCTGAAGGACTATTGATATTAAGCCAAGAGAACTAAAAGTCATACACTTCAGAGATACACAAAGTGAGAACTCCTGATACACAAAAATGTCTGTTTTCACAATACAACCTTGTATTTTTCTGAAATTCACAGAGAGAAAAGCAAGGTAAAAGAGTGTATGAGCAAAAATTATAAATCTATGGAAATGAATGCATAATAAAAGAGCCAGAAAGAGGAGAAGGAAGAACTGATAACACAGGAAAAATTCTATCAAGTCTCTTAGAGGGAACAGTATTTCCCTTTACAGCTATCTTCAGCTAATTCGAAGAATATGAGGACACAGGAACCAGAAAGAGCAAAGTGAATCTTCAGGCTCCAGCATCAAAGGACTGCCTGGAAAATCAGTTACTTCCTAAACCAGAAAGTTCTCTTGATTTTCATTTGTAAAGAGCTTGTTTGTAAAAAAGAAAACTGCATCTGGAGGACCATCCAACACACATCAAGAAGTGAAAGCAGCACTGGTGCTCCGACCAGGACACAACTGAACTGCCTTCTGGGGGTCTGGGCCACCCGCTTGGACTCCCGGAGGAGAACAAGTGCTGGCTCCGACCAGGACACAACTGAACTGCCTTCTGGGGGTCTGGGCCACCCGCTTGGACTCCCGGAGGAGAACAAGTGCTGGCTCCGACCAGGACACAACTTAACTGCCTTCTGGGAGTCTGGGCCACTTCCGTGGACCCCCAGAGGAGAACAAGAATGGGCCCTTCCAGGGCCCACTCCACTGGACCCGAGTGGCACTGGTGTGCGGGCTTGGAATTAGGGACAACACCCCCCACTCACCCACCGTGAGCAACCTGCTGTTTCGCAGGTCTGGCTAAATTGATAGCAACTAAGGAACATCAGGCAACTAATTGCTAGTATTGTTTCATAGATTTTGCAGGCCTCTGGTCAGCAACCTGAGCATCTCTTTGGAAGATGACAGTAGGCAATGTAGCAAGTATGGGGGATTCTCTTCTGTCTTGTCTTTGAGGCCCAATATGGTTCTCACTGTTTTGCTTTACTCTGATCATTATTATAATTATTTTTTTTGCTTTATTTTATATTCTGTTTTTATTGGTTTTATTCTGTTTTGTTTTTGGTTCAATTCTATTATACCTGTTGGAATGGTCAGCTATTCTGAAGACAACAAGATATACTATAGTAGCTATTGTATTCACATTATCTTTCTTTGAAGTTCAGTACCAGTTCTACTGCTTTGTTTTGATTGACTTTGTTCTGTTACGCTCTGTTGGCTTTTACTATCTTTAAAATAAAAAAATAAAAATAAAAATAAAAATACAAAAAAGCAAAAGTGAAAAAAAAAAAAGAAGTGAAATCACATAAAACTACAACGCACCATTCCAAACATTTTATGCCCAGATAAGTAGTATAATTTACCATACCTTGATGCTATGGAATGAGAAATCCATTCAGGAACTGACAGTGTAATCGGGGTCCAAAGCATGCTAGCAAATTGTTATCAGAGAAAGAAGAAATATCTTTTGTTTGCCTGCAATGGTGCACACGCTACCACTCAGCTTTGTCCCATGATGAGGTCTAAGGATGTCCCCCCAAAAAGTAGACAGAGACTTCACATAGGTTCTGTACACTTATCTTGTCAAGGGAAATTAATGTTAGGACAAATGAGTGTGAGGCACAGACAGATTTATTAGGCAGAGTTTAAAAGTAAGAGAGAATGGGAAAAGGATGACACCTTGAGCACCTGGGAAGTACGCATACTGATTAAAAGGTTCTGACCGGCCTGTTCACGAAAACACGAGACAAGCTTTTTAGAATAGCTAGGGTAGTCCAGCGTCCACCCATTAGTTATCTCAGTCCTGGTTTCATAGTTAGAGAAATTCTTATATCATGAGGGGCAATTCTATTCCTATGGGATAACTACTCTTGCTTATGAAGGAAACTGTCTTGGTTCCCATCATGGAGTAATTGGCTCTGTTTGCAAGAGGTGAGCCTATCACAGGGAGGTCCAGGAGACTCTGTTTTTCCTGGCATGTAAGAGGGATTACAGGTTTGGGGACTTTTGAAAGTTACTCCACAGCGGTCTGGAACTGAACATTTTAAAAGCTGGCAAGCAAATGTCTCTGAAAATTGCTTTAGTTACCCTTGTCTTGGTATCCTCAGTCTTAAAAGGAAATGAGGGACTGGGTATAGCTCAGTGGCACAGCGCCTGCCTGGAAAGCACAAGGTCCAAAAACAAATAAACAAACAAACAAATAAATAAATGGAAATGACATAAAATGGCTAAATTTAGGGCTACTAAACCTTATAATATATACCCTCCTTAAATGATGAACATACCTATGTGCAGAGCTGAGCAGAGTTCTAAACCAATGGTCTAAGGTAATAAGGGAGTCAAAAACTTGAGTTTTCTTGTCTTCTTATTACTTCCATGCTACCTCAGCTTCCCTGAACCCCCATTACCTCCCTCACAGAATCACAGCCCTCTAGCTTCATGGTAGTCTCTGAGTTTCCCAATCCTCAACTTCTCTCAATTCAGATTTACAACAAGAATCCCTGGGCTCCTGCAGATGTTAGCAATAGAGCAGCTGTGCTTTTCGAATAGATGAAGAAACATTTTGCCCACTCATGCTTCGTAGATTTGACCCCCAAAATATCTAATTAATTTCTCCTTTCTCTTTCCTCAAAGATAATGGTGTTTATTTTCTACCATTCTTGTGCATGCTATCTTTCCTGGAGTTACTTTCATTTTCAGTCGATCAGTCAAATGTCCCCACACACGTTCTGATTTCTTATTTGGAACGTTTGATCACAAACTAGAAAACGTAGTTAGTGCTTACTCCTGCACATGGAGTCAGTTATTCTCATTTACTTTTTTTATCTTCACATATCTTCAGAACCTACCAACTATTGTACACAAGTCCTTCAGCATGGTACAACACACTTGATCCTATTAAAAGGTTTAATCGAGGACCAGAAAAAAGAATGTAGTACCAATGTTCAAAACACCAGCTTGTGAACAGTTCTTACAGAGCTTTACTTTATGCAAGTTTTACTTCTGTGAACCTGTAACTCGTTTTAACCTTGTCTGTAAGTTTGGCTGCAAGATTTTCTTTAGTACCCTTGAGATAAGCCTTTTGCATTCTCCATACTACACTTGATTGCGAGTCAATGTTTGATTGGAGGAATAATTTAAAATTATCCTGTATATGATGCAACAGGAAAGGAATCCTTTGGAGTTTCCCTGACCATGTTCATTTACCCTGTAGTTTGACAGTAAGATAATATAACTGGCCACTTACAGATGTGAAATTACATAACTACAAAGAGTGGGACACAGAAACTGGAAATTTTAAGTTTCAGATGGATTTTATTTAACCAAATATGACTTAAAAATGCAGAAATAACTTCAGTCATTGTAGTCACAGGCCTCAAGACAAACAGATCAAGTTTCCCCCTGACTTAAGCAATTCCAGCGTCTGTCCACACTAGAGTCCTCCCCGTATTACTGATCTTAGGCCAAGGTTGCTATGTATCAGCTTTGCATAGGAAACTCCAAAGGTGCTGCCAAATATGCAGCTATCCCAACTCCACCCCACAGAGCTTTGGAATCAATTGGCTTGTGAATGTCTGGAAATCTGGGAGCCACAGTATTTTAAATTTTGCCTTGTAGCTTGGTCTACTGCAAAATATGAAAATACTTTGAATGCCAACAAAGGGAGGATTCCTGCTACTATTTTAACAATTCTAAATGATGAACTGTTTTTATGAGTTAGGAGATATGCCTTTCAGAGGTGCCATGGTGTAATTTAAAGCAGTGGTTCTCCACCTTTAGTGTACATCAGAGGCTTTGAAAACATTGATTATTGGCCTGTAACTCAAAGTTTCATATTTCAAAGTGGAACTGTCTCTGCAAGGTGAAACTTTAATGTTGTTGTTGTTTTTTCTGTTAGAGAAGCAATTTTTCCAAACTTTTTTTGTTTTTGTTTTTGTCGACCACATAACCACAACCCACCCTTCTCAGCCCAAAAGAAGTGACAAAATATGTTGATTCAAGCTCCAGGAAGCCAGAGCCCAATTTCTTTCCTACAAGAAAGAGGAGGCTGAGTTGAAGATGGGCAGAAGTGATAAAGCAACCATGGAAATTCGGCCTTGTGTGCTCCCCCATTTCTCACTGTACACTCACCTGCACAGAAGGAGATGGTGAGTTGAGGCAAATAGTGATACTTTGTGTATCAGGCTCATGGTTAGCAAGCATCAAAGAATTAAATCATGAGCCAAAGGATGAGGCTAAGAGAGTTTTATTGGAAATAAGGAAAATTGCTCCTGGGTTTTAAGGAGGGGCCCCACATGGGTGGTTGCATGTGCACCCTCCCAATCTAGAGAATTGTCCAGTTCTTTAGTGGTCACCTATCACAGTGACTCTGTGGATTAAAATGACCAATTGGGACTCAGGTTTTTAACCCAGTTCTTTGATGTGTAGGTTTACAAGAAACTGGGATCTTAGAAGAAACTGGTTAATTTGCATTATAATTTCCTCAAAATTTAGCAACTTAGTAGGGAAGGGTGACAGCTCCTCGTAACAGGCAGTGGGCTGCATCCCATATTGCCTAAGAATATTTGCTCTTCACCCAAAGTCCTAATATTACAGACAACTAAGTTAGGTAGAAATATTATAGGCAGTCACATAGGACTGGGCCTTCAAGAGAGTCAGTCCAAAGATGAAAACTCATTACAACTGTGGCTGAAGGTACATCTGCCAGAGGCCAGGCCTCACGATATAAATGGAGTGTCTTGGTAACTTTTCTTGCATTGATGAGACAAGATACCTGATGTCCAAAATGAAGGAAGGGAAGGTTTATTTATCCTATAGTTTTAGAGGTTTCAGTCAATACTCAACTGGCTCCAAAGCAGGGTGGCGTGGCTGAGGGGAAACTGTTCATGACAGCCACAAGCAACAAGAGCAAAAAGGGTAAAAGAGAAATAGAAAACATGCCTTCTTCCCTCTTTTGCATAGTATGCCAGCTCTGCCCCTGGGCAAATGCAGCACTCACACTGCCAATCCCAGCACTAGACAACAAACTATTCACAAATGCTAGATTCAGCCACCTCCATGACTGCATGAACCTTGGGGAGCCACCTAGACACAAACCGTAACATCAAGTGACCAGGCCTACTTGCCTCCCCAAGGGATAAAATAAGTGGTAACATCGGTCTAATGAAAGCTACATAGACACCAGTCACCTTAGTGGGTGACTAAGACCTTTGAACTCATCCCTTCCTGAAAAGTTCTTTGTTCTTTCCATATACACTTACTACGTGACTCACTTCCCCATTAGATTAACGTTACCTAAACAGTTATATGTACAATCTTTTTGGTTGATCACAGCTTTAACTCATAGTATACCCACATGATTGTGCTGATAAAACTTCCCCTGAAAAGTGAAGTCCTCAGTAGCCCACTCAGGACCCTCCTGCCTCTTAGGAAATGTATCTCTTTCACTCAATGAATATTTCCTACTTTTAGCCTCTGTTGTTTCTTAGAATTCATTTTTCAATTTTGGGGAGCACAAACTCAGTTTATCAGACATCTAGCAGGTTGGGAGTTATAATATTTCCCTTGTATCATTTGTAGGTCCAATATCATTCTTAAATCACTAGTTTACTGTCCATTCTTAATGTTTATCAATATGGCTTGTCACCCCACTCTGTCTCAGTCCCTTACTCATAAGCTAACCAAATAAACTATTTTTACCAATAGGCTCCTCTATTCCCTCAGAGCTATCTTTAAATAAATCCTTTTTCCTTTTTGCCAAATTATATGACCTCCTTTGATTTGGTCAGTGGGGAGCAAACAAATCTATATAATATTATCCTAAGAACCTAGTAACAACAGGGATGAGATAGCACTGGAAAAGAATTCTAATGAGTTACTTGTTATGACTTGGATTTTCTTTTCTTTTCTTTCTTCCTCCCACCCCAGTACTAGGGGTTAAATTCAGAGCCTTAATGCTGAACTACATTTTAAGCATTTTTGAACTTTTTTTTTTTTTAGATAGTTGCCCAAGTTGGGCTTGAATTCATAAACCTCCTGCCTCTGTCTCTCAGAGTACTGGAATTACAAGCATTGCCACCATGCCAGGCATGACTTAGTTCTTATGTGGCCCTCAAGTTCCAAGTGCTAAAGGCTTGGTCACTAGCCTGTGGTGCTATTTGAAGGTGGTAGAAACATTTAGAAGGAAAGGCCTAGTGGAAAGAAGTTAGGTCACAGGATATGCTTTCAAAGGGGGATATTAGAACATGGGCCTCTTCTCACTCTTCCCACCCCTCTCTTTTCTTTCTGATCACCATGAGAGAGTGAACTTGCTCTACCACAAACTCCCTGTGATGAAATCTTGTGTCTCTACAGACCCCAGTGTAACATGGCCAATAAGCCATGGACTGCAAACTCTGAAACCATGATCTTCCTTTAAATTGGTTACCTCAGGTATCTTATCACAGCAATAGAAAGCTGACACATTACTGGAGCTGTTGGTCTGGGTGTCTCACTATTAGAACTACTGGTGTATATGTACCTCTGTTTGTTTACTCCTTTTGTTCATGATAATGACAGTTTAAAAACTAAGAAGTCTACATATATTAATTGAGTGTCTACTAAGTTTGGATAGAAAAAATAAAGATAGGAAGAAAGGAGATAAGGAAAATCATAATTTTAGAAATTGTGTTTTCAAGAAGACACAGAGTTACCCAAGGTTACAATTTCTTTTTTCCATCCAGGAAACTCACTCAAAAAATTTCCTAAAGGTTTTAAAGATACAGAAATCCTATAAATTGAACTTGTACCCATGCCCAGGCTTGCATCCTATGGAGGCAACACTATTACCCTAGTAGCATATCTCTAAACTTCAAACAAATGCAAATGGCTTATGTTCTAACATTGCCTATTAAATCAGTAAACTGACAGTAGAAATACACAACCTAAACCTACTTTTCCAGAACATTTTGAAAGAAGAGTTTTCCAAAATTAAAAAAAAAAAAAAAACAATGTACCATCAGACAAGCAAATTTTTTAAAATGCATACTTGTAAAGGTCCTTCACTGGAGATCATTCCTTATAATAAATCTTTTCAGTATTTCATTTTAACTTTTTCTGGCAAAATAGTGACTAGCATTCACAAGTAAGCTTGGGCACACACTGAAGCACACTTAGGAAAGCACACTATGGTTTGGTTCCTGGCTGTTCATTTCATACAGGCTCCAATTCTGGAACATAAAATGCCCCAATGCAGCATGATCTCCATGTTCAGGAGTATGTTTAGCATGTCTTTAAAAATGGAAGATATATGCACGTACCTCTGAACTTATTGGTTATATCCCAACAAACCCAGTGTAAGTGAGAAATAAGTAAAAAATGTATTCAACACACAACCTATGGAGCATCACAGCTTAGCAACACAGTATACTGTAGAACATCAGTTTACACTTATGATCATGTGGTTGACTGGGAGCTGTTAAAATAAATTACCACATATTGCTAGCCCAGGAAAAGAACAAAATTAAAAGTATGCTTTCTACTCTGTGTGTATTGCTTTGCAGCATTGTAAAGTTGAAACACCATAAGCTGAACCCTTTTATAAATTGAGGACCATCTTGTTGCATATGTAGACAATAAACTCCATGCCATGTACATTGCTAAGTGTTTGAGAGGCAGTTCAGCTTAGTGGGTTATTGTCATGTACTCCAAAACCAAACTAGTTGGCTTTAACTGACAAGTGACCTGGAGCAGGTTGTTTAGTCTTTCTGTGGTTCCATTTTATAGTGTATAAGATGGAGATAATAAAGCCCACCTCATAGGGGAATGGGAATAAATGAGTTATTACACACAAAGCACTGAGAATATCTTGCTCCTAACAAGTGCTCTCGTGTGTTTAATTTATGCTTTTTGACAAAATGCATACTTTAATCCCAACAGTACTGAGATCTGGGCACTATCGTTCGATTTCTTCAAAGTTGAGGAAAGGTGAAGCAGAGAAGTAACGTAACTTTCCCAAAGTCATGAAGTAAATTTTGGAACTACTATTATGAACTCAAGCAGTTTTGCCAGGCATGGGGGCACACACCTATGATCCCAGCACATGGGAGCCTGAGACAGGAGGATTGCCATGAGTTTGAGACCAGCCTGAGCTGCATAGTGAGTTCAAGGCCAGCCTGAACTACATAGTGAAACTCTGTCTCAAAGAGCAAACAAACAAACAAGGGAAAAAAGGTAGATTCATGCAGTTTGAACTTGGAATTCATTTTCTCAGCCTCAATGCATTCTGCCTCTTGAGAGAATTGATTTTTGAGAAGGCAGAACTCATAATGTATATTTTATTGGCGTATATAAATCAACTGCAAGTCAGGTACTTGAAAAAAATTTCCACCAGATCCACATTCACTCTAAAGAGAATCCAGTGAGGAAATTAAGCCCTCTTTATAATTATTCTTTTCATACTTGAAGTCTCTGAAGGGAACAGTGTTGTTTCATACAAAGAACCTTTACTTTAAATTTGGGCAGACCTGTCCAGCTCTGAAACTACTTATAGGGAAGCTTTCTGAGTGCCCTGAACATGTCTTATTATCTGTAAAATGATGGCAGTCATATTGACCTGTGATTTTTCCTCAGATTCAATGAAATTATATGTGTCAAATCTCCCCAAATCCCATGATCATAATGGATATTTTTAAAATATCCACCAAAAATTATATATCAGTTGTTGTCTTAGTTACTTTTCTCTCATTGATGAGGCAAAATACCTGACACCCAAAGTTAAAGGAGGAAAGGTTTATTTTGCTCACATGTTGTAGAGGTTTCAGTCCATAACCAGTTGGCTCCAAGGCAGAGTGGTACGGAAGAGGGACAATGGTTCACAGAGGAAGAAAACAGCAAAAGCAACAAGAGCAAAGGGATGAAACAAGCCTTTTTCTGCCCTTATCTTATACAGACTCTAAGGATTAGGGTGATGTCAATCCAACTAGTGGACTGATCCAGCAATCCATTGGCCTTAATCCCAGCACCTTTAATCCCAGCATTAAACTATGAATCAAGCACAAATTAGATTCAGCTACCTTTGAAAAAGCCCACTCCGCATGACTGCATGAGGCTTTGGGGGAAGATTCAGACACAAGCCCTAACAGTTGTAAACAGATGTACTGCTTCCCATAATTATGTCTCTCCCGTAAGGAAGAAAACAGATGGGACTCTTTCATATACAAGCTATATTGCAAAAGTGAATCTTCACCTAAGAGTCAACTGCTTTCTGGCCTGTTTGAATGGAGCTCCAAGCCGGGCGTGGTGGCACACGCCTTTAATCCCAGCACTCAGGAGGCTGATGTAGGAGGAGCATTGTGAGTGCAAGGCCGGCCTGAGCTACATAGTGTGACCCTGCCTCAAAAAACTAGGGCTGGGAGTTTGGCTCAGTGGCTTAAGTGCTTGTCTGGCAGGTGTGAGGCTGTGAGTTTGATCCCCAATGCCGGGGAAGAAAAAAAAAAATGAATGGAGCTCCAGCTTTCATCCATTGGCTAAAACATTGGGAAGAGAACAGAAAAAGGCAAAGGGGGTAAATGAGAATCTTCCTGACTTTCTCTTAGGTTGCCTTTATCTTGCTTCTTAAACACTTGAAGCTGTCGTTGTCTTCCTTATTTTAATTTCATTTTTAATTATTATAGTTTTAATTATCAGGTTTTATTTACAGGAGTACTGACATTTCACTACTACAGAAACAGTTCAATAGCTATTAACATCATGGTGACATTGGAGAAAAAGATAGAAAAATAGCATTGAGAGAATCAGACATGAGAGGAAAAAATGAGCTATCATGTTTCTGGATTTTGAGGTGCTGAAGTCTCTCAAGGTACCTTCTAGGTTCTTTCTTTCCTGTGCAGAGAATTGGTTGAGATATGTGCAAATGGTAGCAAGGTTTTAAATTTAGTAAAGATGGGAAAAGAAACAGCCTCCACAAATTGAGTTTGGGTCAGGTAAAAATAGGAAAATAAGTATGCTTTCTAACCTGAAAGTGGGCTACTATGAGAGAACAACTGTTCTTTTGCATCACCCACTCCTCAGGCTGACATTTGCTTTAGGTCATCTAGTTGAAAACCTGCACCAGTTCTTCGAAAAAGTCCACGTGTAGGGCTTTGAAAGCTGTTGTGTGTATTTTCCCTGGGATTTTGTCACTCCTACTTCCCTAGGCAGTCTCAAAATTAACAAGACATGCCTACTTTCCCAGCCTGATTTGCCATGCCCTAATTACCTGTCTCAATATGAACAATATACATGTCTATGTTACTGTGTGGGCTGGGCTCATGACTCCAAAAACATGGAAGAACGAAGTCATTAACTAAAGGACAAAGTTAGGAGAGTTTTTGATGGAAATAAGAGGAAGAACAAGTTCTGGATTTCTAGAAGGGGTCCTAAATGGGTGGTCACTTGGTCTTCTCAGTGTGGAACCACTTATAAATAAGCAGGGCACAAGAATTTCTTAATCATTTAGTGAACACCTATCACTGGTGGTTTTGTGAAATTTTAAAAAATGACCTTTAGAACTCAGGATCTTTCATTCAGTTTCTTATTTGTTTGTCTGTTTGGAGACAAGATTTTGAGATAGGGGATAGAGAGATGTGGTAGATTCCTAGAATCTATGCAGTATCACCTTTCAGAAACATCCATGTAAAAATTCTCATGGGTTCCAACAAGGTGTGGATGGCATAAAAGGAAACAGGTGTCATGAAGAGCTCCCTACCATGATGCCCTGTGTTCCTCAGGGTGTACTTTTGTCCTTTTATTCAGCCCAATTTCACTCTACAGAGTCAGTTTTTCCCTTATCCTTTTTAAATTTTATCTTTTTAAGTAAACTTTGTCATGATTTTTCTTTGTGTCATTCAATTCATTGTTCTAGGTGAGAAGAACCTAGAAACCACTCCCAGTAAGAGATTTCAACACTATGAATCCTGGTAACAGTATCAATCTGCAGTTCTGATTGGCTTTGAATTCGTGGCAATCCTGCCTCAGCTTCCTGAGCAGTGGAACCATAGGCATATGCCACTATGCCCAACTTAACTCAGTTCTTTCACATAGTGTTTATAGTAAGGTGGGAATTTAGAAAAAAACTAAATGTTTTGCATCATAATTCCCTCAGAACTCAGTAACTTAGTAGAGACGGCTGCACCACTAGTGAGCTGCATGTCACTTTCACATGACCTGAAGAAGTAAATTGTATTTTAAATTCCTCAAAACTGCAGAGTATAGAAGGAGGTGACTACACTTCCCTTTATGAGAGAGTGACCACAATTGATGTTGCCTGACAAAGTAGCTCATCCTTTGTCCAAAGTCCTAGTTCACTACTGTTATTTAAACTCTCATTAGTGTGGCTGATAACCCAACTCAACTGCAGGCCCTTCCCCTAGGTAGTTGGCTCACTCTTAAGCTAACTAAATAAACTACTTTCTACATCAAGAAATATTCTCTTTTTTGTTGTTGTTGTTGGAAATTGAACCAAGGACTGTTTGCTTATTCTCTGCCCCAGAGCTATACTCCTAATTGAGGATGGATCCAACTGATCAAATGCGACCAGAACCAGCTGTATGTATGTATATTTCTATGTGTGTCTATATACATATACAAGTGAATACATATATACAAACACTCTCAAAGGAATTTGTGCAAAACTTTGACCTTACTCAACTGATTAAACTGGATAAGCAGTTTCTGTAAAACTGTCATCTGCATGTCTAAAGCTGGCCCTTACATTCAGAGGGTAGGCATTTTTAAAAAGGTTTTAAAATGGGAGAGAATAAGGACAGTGTGGAACCAGAATGTATGAATAGAGCCCCCATGAGGACAAATTGAACCACAAGTCTGTGATGTTTCTCAGATCTAGGAGATACAGATTTTTCACACCCCTAGCTCAGTAGACAGAAACTGAAGAGGTGTCCAAGAGAAAGTGAACTAGTTGCAGGTCTGGCCACTGCCTTACCTCTACTAGGTGAGTTAGCAGATGGTTGACAATGCATATGCACTACAAAATGACTACAGCTTCATTTTCATACTTCAAAACTCACACAGGAAATTTGCTTCTAGCCCAATATTACTGTAAACATAAAGAGAAGGAAATTCTAGTAATTATAGTTCATCTTAGCCAAATCAATATTGTTAGGTTTTTTGGCAGAGTTGAGACACAAAGACAGATATTTAAAAAGCCTTTATTGCTGGCAAGGGAGAGCTGCAAGAGGTCACAAGGACCCTCAAACAGGGGAAGCCTGGAATGGCTTTTGTGGAGTTGGGCTAGCGGTGGAGACTGGATTGTGGTGTCAGGAGAGTATTGGAGGATCTTTGGTGTTCATGCAAAAGAAGAGAAGGAAGTTCATTTTGGGATTAGAAAAAGAACACAGAAGTTTGCTTTGGCTGGATATGAGGTTATAGGTGCCGTGTTGGATGACTGCCTTGGTAAGCCTAGTAGAGTCCCATTTGGGCAGAGCCCATCAGATATATCACTGAAGCAATACTTAAAAGGAAAATAAGTCTCCCCAACCTTAAGCAGTTTCCCTCTCAAACTTTCCCCTTCCCTATGGCTGCTGTTCCTTGTTCTATTACAAATAAAATTATTTTCTTTCTGTAAGGTTTTATGATCCCTCACTTCCATAAGATCCTGTTTTCTTTGTTTGTTTGTTTGTTTTGTTTTTTCCACTAAGATATGCTAAGATACAAAATTGTCACTACTTGATTAGCTGCCGTTGTCCTGCTTCTGGAAACTCCCCTTTGCACCCACCAGCTTCACACCACTAGCTAGACTAACCCCTTCCATCGCACACATAAAAGTGGGCCCTTGTTTTCTTCAGAGGTCAGTCTTAGGATATGAATGCACTGAACCAGTGTGCACCTAAATAAATTCTCTGTGCTACAAATCACACGAATATATTATCTTACAGTTTCTGAGGTCAGGAATCCAAGAGTATCTTAGTTAAGATGGCTCAGGGTCTCCCATGAGGTTACAGTGAGTTGTGGCTGAAGTTACCTAAAAGGTTGACAGTTTGGAAGATCCACTTCTGTAATGTCTGGGGAGGGGTGGTCACCCAGCATGCCATGTCACACCATCCCATACCATGCTATTGCTCTGCTGGAACACATAGCTCCCAGCAATCCTAAACCCAGTGTTGGTAAAGGACTGAAGAAGCAAAGTTCAAAATAAAAGAAGATGATGTTTTTGAAGCAGGGAGGGGAAGACAGAGAGCTACTCTGAACAGTAGGGAGTATTCAAGAGTGAAATGCTTATGGATTTCTTGTCTCTAATTCCTTTTCAGGGATCCTTCCCCCCATGTAAGCTCCTGGAATCTGTCTCTCTGGCTGTCTTTCATCCTAACCTTAGATTTTTCTGGCCATGACTTTTCTCTGTCCCTTGGCGGTGCATGACCATGTGGGTGTGAGCCTTATGGGAAGGTAGTTTATTTAGGCTTATTAAGGATTAAGTAAAAAGGACATGGGCACTTCTCCCATTAATCATGCCACTTAGGACTTTCCCTAGTTTCTTCCTCATTCTTTCCCTTTTGTCTTCCTCATGGCTTGAGTCTAGACGTGGAGGCAGAAACTGCCTTTAGTAGACTTCTCTATTAATTTTTAATAAAGTTCCATGAGGCCTTCATCGTATCTATCTCTACGTATGGAGATCTCTGTTCCTACTCTTTCAAACTCAGTCCAGTAGATATTCAAAGGCCTCAGTTCCATGTGGGATTCTCCGGAAGGCAGCTCATGACACATCAGATACCTTCCTAAAAAGTGAAAGATGAGAGAGAGGAAAAGGGAAAGGGAGAGAGCAAGATGAGGAG
This sequence comes from Dasyprocta punctata, assembly GCA_004363535.1. Taxonomy (NCBI): domain Eukaryota; kingdom Metazoa; phylum Chordata; class Mammalia; order Rodentia; family Dasyproctidae; genus Dasyprocta; species Dasyprocta punctata. The sequence continues at coordinate 20,782 of RJWM01017844.1, read as the reverse complement.
AGGAAGCAGGAGGTGGTGGGCCAGGGAGGGGGAATACCGGTGCAAAAGAATCACGTGGAAGTCAGAGTCTTCTTAAACTATTCTCAGAAATGTCATGCTGTCACTTCTGCCTTAATCTATTGGTCACACCACCCAGCACTGGTGTCTTGTGGAAGAGAACTACACTAGGATGTGAATCCCAAGAACTGGCATCCTTAGGGGTCATCTTACAGGCTGCCCATCACAATGTCAAATTTGAACAATCCCTCAGCTCTATCCAAAAAAAAAGCCTTCAATTTCAGATTGTGGTATTGGTTTTCTTCTGACTATATAGTGGTATCACTCTGATGAAGGAGAAAATATAACTCCCAATCTGCTATTATTTGTTAGAGTTTTTGGCACCATAGAGAACCAAAAAGTTAAAAAGACCGTGTTTATTGAGAGGACATGGGAAGGAGCACACAACCCATGGTGGTTGGGCTATGTCCTTCAACCAGATGCAGTGGCGGGGGGGTATATATATGACCTCTGATTGTAAGTGGTGCATGGGGCAGGCATTGATGCTGTATAAGGAACTGATTGGAAGTTGCAATTTGGGCTGAAGGGGAAGAAGGAGGAAGTGGCTGTCATGGTAAGCGTTCCTGCTTTGGCCCTCAACCATGTTAGACCATCGCCATAATTGTACAATAATATATACTAGGGCAAAACTCTTTCATTATTATTATAGGCAACTGAGTTAGATAGAAATATTATAGGCAGTCAGAGAGGGCTAGGCCCTTGGGGGAGCCAACACAGAGGACCAGATGTCTTATGACCTTGAAGGAGACAGACACCTCCTGCTGTGAGCCAGCTCTTGAGACAAAAGTCAAAACAAATGCAACCACACCCTAACTATAAACATCAGGGATCAATATTCTAAATAGGTATGGATCACCTTGATCAAGCCAGAAACCACCATTCCAACCCCCTACAAGAAGAGTCACTGCTCTATTAGAATGCCTGCTTACTATGTGACTCACTTCTACATTTGTCCCTAGTTTAATCAGTTTTACCTGTACAATTAATCTTATTGGTTGACCATAGTTCTGTCCCACCTCATGCCCCCCTGCCTTGCAAGTTCCCAGTTTTCCCCATCTTGGACCAGTCTCACCGCATGGTTTTATTCTATAAAAGTCCCTAGAAAAGACAGAGTCTTTGGCAACCCACTTGGGACCTTTTCTGTCTCTCACTCTCAGACAGAAGCTTTCTCTCTCTCAATAAATATATTCTGCTCTTAGTCTCCATTGTTCCTAAAATTCATTCTTTGATTTTAGAGAGCACAAACTCATACCAGACATATAGTAGGTTGGGAATTTCATCCCCTGTATCATTATCAGATATACCAAATTTATGTCCCCTAATTCAAAGATGATTCTAAGGAACAATGGAGGTTAGGAGTAGTGTAAGGACAGGGGGACCCATAGAGTGAAGAGGAGGAAAAGATGAAGGTCTCACTGAGCTTTGTAAAAAGTTCATGGAGAGACTTACTAAGCGTGGCTAGAGGTAATTTACTAGAGGTGGTTCCTGTCTCTGCAGATTAAACACAAGTAATTAGAAAGGCAGAAACAAAAAAACAAGATAAGGAAGATCCCTAGAAGCAAAATTAGCACAGGAATCACATGCTTCCCCTTTACTTAATTCTTAAATGTAAACTACTTATTCATAAACCCCCTTATCTATCATTTTATCCTCTACCAACAAACAGGGAAAGGATATATGACTGGAGGAAATCCAAGGAGAGGACCAAAAATAGCCAGGGAGCCAATCAGATTCTAGGAGCCTATGTGGAATAAGGGTCTCAATAAAACCACAGACAAAAATCTATGAGTATTTCCCTTTTAAATGTTCCCTTTTTCTCTTCCCTCTTCTCCCACCTCCAAATAGTCTGCTTATATATTAAAGTCTGCTTCTTTAGTTCTTTTATGGATTCTAGGTTTACAGATCCCTAGAAGCTGCTGAATTTCCAGCAGAGCAGTGGCATGGCATGGCTTCACATGGTTTGCACCTCTCCCCAGAGATATAGTAGAAAAGATGTATTGAGAGATGGTTTCTGAGAGACAGTGAGGAACTTGAAAAGTGGGTTGCCAGCAAGGGACTTCGTCAGGGATAATTTGTTCAGTAAAGTCACAATGTGGGTCAAAGTGCCATCAACTTGTAAGATTACAGGTATAGCTGCTTACCTAATATTGGTCCAATAGGGAAGTTGGTCACATAGCAAGAACAAGGTGTTTTTGGAAAGGCATGCTTCTAAGTGATCTGGTCACTCACTCGGGTGACTGATGCCTACCTGAAATTCCTGGGCTAGGAGTTGCTAATTATAGTATGTCTCATGGCTTGTATTTAGATATTCCTCCCCAAAGTCTCATGCAGTCATAAATGGAACTTTTTCAGAGGTGGTTCAATCTAGAGTGTGTAATACATTCATGGAGCAATGCTAGGATTAAGGGTGCTAAAATGAAAGTTGTGTGACTACTAAATCAGTCCACTGATTGTTTTCATACCATTCTAATCCTAGTAGCCTAAATAGAATATAAAAGGGGAAGAAAAAAGCTGCAAAGGTCCATTGCTTGCTGCTAGCTTCTGTCCAACACAAAATTTTTCTCTTCTGTGATGTCTGTCTTCCATGCCATCCTGCCTTGGAGCCAGCAGGTTATAGACTGAAACTTCTACAAACTGTGAGCTAAATCCTTTAACTTTGGGTGTCAGATATTTTATCTCAGCAGTGAAAAAAGTAACTAAGAACTATTCCAAATTACTGTTAATCGCTTCGAAAGACTTATAGGCCTGGCCATTGCATCTTTATCTTGAGGTCCAGCCTTCTTCAGATGCACTTCCAGCCACAATTCTGATGTCTTTATTGTTTCTGCTGACTTTTTGAGAGTCCAGTCCCTTTCTGACTGTATATTAACTTCTATGTAACTTAGCTACTTACAATATTCCTATAATATTACCCCCTCTGAAGAAGTATCCCTAACTGTGGTTAGGAAAGAAAGGGTGAGGTTTTAAACTAGCTGGTTTGAGTTGAGAAGGGTTGGTGTAGAGGAGACTACACTCAGGGGTGTTCTTAAGGAAGATAATCTAAGGGAACTTGGATAAAAGTTATGTTGCAGTTTTGTGGTTATGAATTCCCTTTACAAGGTCAATCTAGTGGATTCCAGTAAAAGAATTCTGGCACATTTGTCATTGGTTCCATCTGTCAATCACTTGGAGTTTGGCAGCCTCTAAGTGAAAATAAAAAATTTTCCAAGAGATTAACGCATCCATGACCAAAGCATGAACACTAAAATGGAAAAGCAGGTTGAGAAAAAGAGCCACATCCAGAAGCTGCTCTTAAAGGATAGGGATAGCTATCCCTTACTAGCTATAACCAGCTGGCTCATAGACCTCTTTACTAATTGAGGTTATCTGTAAGTCTGATATTTCTCTGCCACAAGTTCCTCAAGTTTTAATTGTAAGAAGATAGAGAGTTTAGTGGTTTTGGAAGACAATTTTAACTAAAGAATTTAAAGATTTTTGTTGAGATTTTATGTCTTCCACTGTAGCTTTTAGCCTCATTGAACCATAGCAGAGGTCACTCACAAGTATAGCTAGAAACTGAGAGTAAAGGCCAACAATGGTAGCATTTTTTTATGTCTAGTCTTTAATACTATGGTGTTATTTCATACAATTTTGGCTATACTTTTCTGCTGGGTGTTTAATACTTGGTTAAATTGAGACCTGCATTAATCAAAATTAACCTCTTTCTATCTATTAAGGTCAATTAAGTTCCCACAGGCATTACTTTTGAATGATGTATATAGCCTTTCAGCTTTGTCAGTATCAGCTGTCAGGTTGGTTCAAAGTCTTACTTGACCAGGTGGCTTTCTGTGACAGCATGGGAGACTTCTGCCTCACTGGTGACTCGCCTTTTTGGCACACTGTGCATTGGTTTACTGCTGCTCTTTGGGGTCCAACAACCTCCATGTTCAGGAGGTTGGATGATTCACCAAAGTGGTAGGATCCTGTTGAAAAGGTCTCATCATTTCCTGGGTACTTATTGACCTTGGAGGGCCAGGGCCAAAATATTGGCTGTTCTCTTAGCTTTCTAGTTTTGGTCTTCAAACTTCAGTGGTTCAACACCTAGAAGGTCAGTTACATCATTATTGTAGTGATAGCAGTATGTTCAACATTGTGATCTTATCTAGATACCAAGCACCTTGGAATATATAGTATGACTGATGGACTGTTATCTCTTTACTAAGCATGGTTGTGTTAGAAGTTCAATCCCTGCAAAATGCTAGCAAATAACAATTGTAAAGTTTTACAGAGAAAACTTGAGATCAAGCGGCATGTATCATTTCAGCATGACAATCACAATGATATTATCTCTGAAAATTATTTATTTATTTATTTATTTATTTATTTTTCCATTTTTTTGAGACAGAATCTCACTATGTAGTACAGGCTGGCCTTGAACTCACTTGTGCAATTGAGGTTGGCCTTGAATTTATTGTGATCCTCCTGCCTCAATCTCCTGAATGCTGGGATTACAAGCATGCACCACCTCATCTGGCTCTGAAACACAGTTAAATGTTCATCTTAGCATAAATAGCTTTTTAGTCAGTTATCCTTAATAACAAGATAACAAATGACATCAAGAAAAGTTTATATAATTTGTTATTTCTAGTCATTTTTTTGATCCAGCATGACATTTAAGTAGATGTACTTTACAGATTATTGAGATTTAAACTATAATCATTTCAATGACCTTACCTGGAATGTACAGTGGTCAGGTACCTCTAGTTGTTATAACACAATTACACAACAATCACACAGGCACAAGCCTGAAAACACATCTGTATCATTTGGCTGGTTGTTTCATGCTGGACTGGCATGTGCATTCCATTGTGAATATTTGGAACACAAGCAAGGGAATGCCAGATGTTTCAGCCTAAAAAGTTTTCCACCATAAACAACTTCCAGCAGTACAATGTTTTTCAGTTTTATGTCTTTGAAGGCCTGAGCACTTGAAAGACACAAATGTGCCACTTAATTTAAGGTAAAACTACACTAACAAGAATTAAGGACATCTTTACAGCTCTGATATGATTAAGAAACCATGTTAATGAATGTAAATAGACTTATTACCCAATATTCAGGTGCATCTCATTTATAGAATAACAAAACGCTTGTTGATCAACTTTAAATGTCAGGACCAAAATTTAAGGAGATGTCAAATTTTGGTCATTTGATATGTTTAAGTTCTAAACATATATTGTATAAAAGAGAGCACATATTAATTACTTTGTAGGTGTTATACTTGTATAGCCTTAACTCTAAAAACAATCTTAAAGCTTAGACTCACAGCATAGTGTGTATTTAGATGTATACATACGCATATGTCCAAATACATTATGTCAAAAACTAAGATAACATTTTATAATCAGTTGTGAATTGATTATTGGAAACATTCTATGGGTTAACACTCAAACGCTCGTTAGCTTTTAAAACCCATTTTTTAGTAACTGAAAACCTAACGAAAACACAAGATGCTTACTTCAGTGAAATATAGACCTTTTTGCCTTTAAATCAATTTTACCAAAAGCATTTCAATATGTTAAGAAAAATCTTACTGCTTTAGACTTAGAAAGTATAATCTTCTTCTAATTTTAAAGAGAATAAAACAAAACAAATCAAATCAAAACAAAACAGAACAAAGCAAATAAGAACAGAACAACACAAGGAACACATGACTTCAAAACAAGATGACAGGAAATCAACAGTGGCTACCATAATGATTCTTGTTTACTTCAAAGTAGTTGTCCATACCTTCATACACCATAAAATCAAACAAAGCAAAATAGTATAAAACCAATCAAAACAAAAGAATGAGAGTATTATGGGACTTCAAAACAAAAAAAATAGGGAATCAACAATCTTTTAATCATATCCAAGTTTAATACATTTTAACAATTGCTTTAGATGACTCATGAGACTCAAATCATAGCATTTAAAAATAATTTAAGCTCTCTCTCTCACTATATATACATATATATATATACATATATATAATCTTTAATCAAGGAGAAACATTTAAGTTATCGTACACAAGCAACAATAGACAATGCATTTATAAAACCAATTCTTTTGGCATTATCTCAATCAACTAATAAGCTGGATGGAATATTGTAACAACTTTAAAGGCATCTTCATTTTAATCTTGTTAAGTCACATTTAACCCTGTGAACAAATGTACTTGGGTTGTATCATGACTGTCTATTTATCTACATAACAAGTAAAATAGGACATATATCTGAAAATTGACACACAGAAACATACAGCAACTCAATCATATATAAACCTTACATATCAAACTTCTAAGGATTTTATATTTAAGTCCAATGTAAACTTGAGACTATCAGTCCTCATCTGTTAATGTTTTAAATAAGTTTGGCTACCCCAAAAATCTATATAAATAATTTTTCAATGGAAATCTCAAAACAAATCAAAAAGTAAAAATAAACTGTTGAGTTAAAAAAATGTTTTTCTCACATGAGGCAGCAGTAGGTAGTTTAACTGGTTATTAACACACATTGAACAGACAGATAAACATACACAAGATGATTACACACAAATTAGAGTGCACTTTGGATGTACTTGGCTAAGTTAAACTATAACCACTCTTTTTAACTATAAATAACCACTCTTTTTAACTATAAATAGACTAGTCAGAACTTTCTATAGGTCAATTAACAGAGATTTCCTGTAATAAAAATTGGAAGAATCAAAGAACATTTTACACCTATGAAATCAAAGACAATTTTTAAAATGGGCCCCAGGATGATGGTCTACCTTACCAAAATATTCAGCTACACGGGCTTCTCATTTTTGCTTTGATAGCCACAGCTGATAAGCAAAACTGCTGTTTTGATACTTTTGATAGCCATGTGTAACTGTTCCCCCTAAAGAAATAGACTGTTAAAGGTTCATGGGGTTGTTCAGGTCAGGTTTGAGTATGGAGACTAGATAACACTCTATGGAGCTAAGTATGTATTTTAAAACGAGATGAAACAAAGAAATAGAAGGCATCCATGTCTAAACCTCTTGTTCTGCAGCCAATCTAAGGCATTCCCTAGACTTAAATCCACCCAGGACCAGCAGTTGTGAATTGGAGGTGCAGGCAAGTGACCAGAGCTGGGTTAAACACTCTTACCATGTGCCTGGGTCCCCTTCCTCATGGTGCTTTGACCCTTGGACTATACATAGCCGTAAGATTTCCTCTTTTAGAACCTTAGTTAACATGTCTTCAAGAATGGTGGCTGGCTTGGCAAGAAACGCTGGAGAGAAATCACACAAAGGGGAACTAGGCCTATGTCTATGCTTTAATACCTATTTCTGTTTAAAATTGTTACTAACTCCTAAGGGAATTTTTTTCTATCAAAGAGCATGTCTATGCTATAAAAACCAGTTAATCTTCTCTGTAGTGCAGCACTCTTGAAGGGAAGAGGAAGTGAAAGGAGCTTACTTCCAGTTCTGCCTAAGGACTAAAAGGCAGATAAATTTGGACTAAAACCTACACATTTATTCATGAAGAGTTTGAGGATTAAAACTAGAATAATTTTCAAAAATGTGACCCAGAGATAAGTGAAGGTCAGTTTCACTCTGAAACGGTTGCAAGGAAGGGAAATTTACAATTCCAGAAACCTTCTCCTGAATCTAGTTGTCACAGAGAAAAGAATTTCCTTGGACAAAACGTTGTGGTAAATTGCATTACATTTCAGGGGCAGAGCATCAGAGAAGAAACAGAAAAGTGACCCCATGCATGGCAGAACTAAATCTTAATCATCTCAAGGGCAGAAAAACAATCAGAAGTGTCTTGCTTACTTTTCTCATTGCTGAGACAAAATACCTGATGCCCAAAGTAAAAAGAAGAAAGGTTTATTTGTTTTAGGTTTGTAGAGGTTTCAATTCAAAGTTGGCCGGCTTCAAGGCAGGGTGGCATGACAGAGTGACATCACAGAGGAGAGACAATTCATGGCATGCAGAAATCAGGAAGTTACAGGAGGCAAACAGGGACCCACTTTTGTCCTTCACTTTTTATCCAGGCTTCCTACCCTTTGGGTAGGTAGTAGTCATAGCCCTTAATTCTAGGATTGTACCTTGAGTCAATTCTAGCATTGCATTCTTGATCCCAGCAATACACATCCTACATCCAGCTACCTTGAAAAAGCCTCGCCTATGACTATACTAGGCTTTGGAGGAACATTTAACACAAGCCATTACAAGGACCAAGAGATTTCCCAGCGTGGGTCTCCAGTCCTCAGCAAAATATGCCTCTAAACATAAAAGTTACTATTAATTCTAACCACATTGCTAAGCAGAAAACCAACAATCAAGGAACATGAATGAGGTTATTTCCAGCCGGATACATGAAAAAACCCCTGCCCAGGCACTAGGTCAGCCAAAAACACCCTCCTGTGTGCCTTCCTTGATGATCATAAATTCTGATTCCCTTCTAACCCAGAGATTGGGGTTTTACAATTGATAAAGAAAGTCTATGTTTGCTTTCCTTATAGATGAGCACTCATTTTCTACAAGTTCAGGAGCTTCCAACTGAGAAGGAAAAGAGATTCTCTGTATTATAAAGAGAAGCATATTGCCATTTACTGACCATGCATGACAGACACGAACTGCCAAAACCTGTCCCTTAGCATCAGAGATACCCAAAAGCACAAGCTGCAAAGCAATTATAAATTCAAAAAACCATTCCAAACAGATGTCTAAACTAAGACAAGAAGCTATCTCATAACCACCAAACAAGTCAAGAAAAGAATACAAGTAAATTCAGCAAGCAGTGTTGAAGTTAGTCTAAGCGTGCCATACACAAAACAAGAATACAAGGCCATGCCTAGGAAAAAAATGTCCTATCAATGAAATTCAAACATGAAAATGTCACAAGCTGCTCTCAGCTTTTAGCACTGCCCAAGCAACCAACAAAAGATATAAGGAATCAGCAAACAATGGATAGCTATTTTTGATTACCTAAATGAATCACGATATAAAATCCAATCAAAATATGAAACAAAAGCAAACTCTTACTGCCTTCCAATTATCTCAGTGGGACCTCCAAATGATTTAGCAGAATATATAACTCCCAACCTTGTAGATATCAGATACCTCAGGTTTGTGGGACCTGAAATCAAAGAATGAATTCTAAGGAACAACAGAGATAACAAATAGGAAAGATTTATTGAGCGATAGCTCCTGAGAGACAGACGCGAACCCAAAAGCGAATTGTCAACAAGGCCTTTTGTTTGGGTAATTTATACAGCAAAGTCACAATGTCAGTAGAATGTAAGTCAAACTGCCATCAACCTGTAAGATTACAAGTATAGAGCTGGTAATTTATCTCAGCTGCACAGCACCTGCCTAGCAAGTGCCTGGTCCTGAGTTTGAGTCCCAGTACAAAAGAAAAAATATTACAAGTATAACTTCTTAGCTAATATTAATCCAATAGGAAAGGGGATTGCATAGCAAGAGTATGTGGAAAGTACAAAGACATATATAATTGGGAAGGGATGAGTCTGGATGTTCTGGTCACCCACCTGGACAACCGATATCTACTTGAACTTCCTGGATCAGGTGCTGCTAATTATAGTATAAAGCCAAGTTACTGTCTACCCCTTAGGGAGGAATGTAGGCCTTGCCATTACGTCTTTATCTTGAGCCTTGACCTTCTCCAGCCGCAATTTGGAGGTTTCTTTTTCTGTTGACTTCTTTAACAGCCCAGTCCCTTTCTGACTATATTAATTTCTATGTAACTTAGCTGTTTATAATAACCTCATACACAATCTCTTCTAGAAACTCTAGTTGCTTCTCTGGAAGCACCTTTAGTAGTAATACTCTCCTTTTCATTGGTCTTTGCCTTGTACAGCTCATTTCTACCAACACTGTCATATTTGAGCCTCACACAGCTAATAAAGGACAAAACTAAGACGCAGATGGGTGCCATTCTACTTCTAAGGTCAGTTATTTTACTGTTCTACTGTTAACTTTATAATATCTACTTTGTCAAAATAACCACTCTATAATTAATACAAATTTAAAAGCTTATAATAAACTGACACAGTATAGAAAAGTAGTTTTTTCTCTCTCTCATTACAAGAAATGTTTGTCTGGCAAGGTATGTTCTGCATAATTTTCCTATTTGTTATTTTAAAATCTAATGATATGTTTTATGCATATCATTTTTATATTCGTGAAATATACAGAGAATAGTTTTCTCAACTATAAAGCAACTTGCCAAATATAGCCACATGCATTTTGATATTTTGGGTTTTTATTTTTTAACTTAGTGATTCATTGTGTAAAACATACCTTGGATGTAATTGAGGCAACTTTAAGTGCCACATTATTTTTCCACTTGTATCTGGTATTATTTAGTTTGTGTAGCTATTCTGCCACGAATACAATCTTTTAACTGCAAAGTAATTTTTTGAGCCACAAAATCATACTTTGACTTTCAAATTTCAGCCCTTTTTTTTTACTTGGTAAATTCAACCTGTATCATGAACTAAGTTGAAAAAGAACCTTAATGTCCTGCTTGCCAACTCTGTTTTGAATCTTGAGTTTTCTAAGGTCCAAATTCCTTCTCTTTCATCCACTCCTTACTTCTTTGCTGCAGTTAGATATAACCAAATTTGTCTCTAAAATTAAGGTGCATGCATCCTCAAAAGACAGAAGTGCTTCTTCTTGTACCGGAAATGAATCCTCCTAGCTTAGTCTTGAGCAAAAATGTTTTAATGTTTTAGCATTTCAAGTAATAATATCTCTTCATTCCATCTTCAATCCTCACCTCCACCGTGCTACAGACAGGTCTGCTCCTGAGTTACCCCAGTGGGATATTGCTGAACCTCTCCTTAGTATTTTCCTACTCACTCATTTTATCTTTCTTCTGCTGAATGCTATTACTACAGCAATTTATTAACTCCTTATGATATAGGTCATTGAATTGCAATGAAAATTGAATTATTGAAGTCATCCTCCAATCTTTCTTAAAGTTTCTAGATAAATCATGTAGAGTGAGTTTCCCTAACAATGTATTTCATAAGACATAGTTTTAGCATGACCCACTTATAGTTTTTTCAGGTATACTCTCACTTAGTGCTTTATTCAAATCACCTTAATAGCATCTACCGTGTTACATTTTCATTTATCTGTATGACTATTTCCTTCTGCCTTTATTTACAGAGTATAGCAAATGTTCTGGCACATGATAATCATTCAGTACTCAATATGTTGAGTAAATGGGCTCTTCAGCAACTAATGTCTAATTCAAATTTCTAAATAAATCCACTCTAAATTTTAGCTGAAACATGAAGATATTTAAATTTCCTGAAAGCAAAGTGACATCTTTGGATTTTTGCAATTAAACTGCACTCTTTCTAAAAAATGTGAATGAAAAGGTCTATTTTTAGACCATTAGTTTTAATAAAGTATTTTAGGTAGAGAGATGGAATTATAAGTATGATCTCATCTATAAATTATCAGAAATAGAGCACAGGTTAATGGTTGACAAGTGTCAGGAACCGATAGACATAAATGGAGTGGATATAACTTTAAAGGTAGTGTGATGAAAATATTTGTGGTAATGAAATAGTTCTGTATCATGACTATAGTTATAAAAAATTACTGGAGTTTACCAATATCATCATTATACAGAATATCAGCACCAATATGTTACTTCTGTCTTATGCTCAAGAAAAAAAATAGCTTTAAAAAATCAGAGTTAGTAGGGTGGATACAATTTTTCTTACACTAACTTCAAAACATATTTCTTGAATTTCCCATTGAAAATACCAAACTAAGTCACTAAGTTGTTTTTGGTAATAAACTGGGCAAATGAAATCCTATTTAGCAAAATTGCCACAACATTTTTCAGAGTGCCCCTCCACTTCTTAAAGTGCACAGGTGTTTAAAACAAATCCACATCAGATTTGAGATAGAAAAGCAGAGGCTTAGAATATCTTATTTTGCCAAATGCAAGAATTTATCCAAAGATTAATGGGATACATCAAAAAGATACTAAAGCCAAAACTAGAGAGAAAAATTAGACTCGTTGTTGCTTGGAGTAGATGGAGCAATTTTAAATAAAATACTAGAAGGGAATTTTTTATTGTGCTAAAACAGTTCTATTATTTTTGGTGGTAGTTACACAGTTATACATATTAATCAAAACTTGTGGATATATATCATGAAATGTTACTATAGTTAAGTCGTATCACAATTTAAAAAATAGGATACAGAAACTACATTGATGGGGTCCTTACTGGCTAAACTTGGAATAATGCTTAACATTAAAAAGAGTGATGACCAGAAAAAAAAATCCTGTAATGAACTATTAGAAGGAAGTTTGTTTGTAATGGCCAAAAATCAGGAATGACCAAAATGCCTTCCATAGTGAAGGATTAAATAAGTAGTGGTACCTCTGCACTGGGAAACATTATTCAGCAGTAAAGAGGAATGAACTGCTGCTATGCTAGCAGTAAGCATGGAGCTCAAGGAATGGGAACACTGTCACAAAAGGTCATAAATTATGATCCACTTACACAGTAGTCTCAGAATGACAAAATTATAGCATTAGAGCACAGGTAATGGTTGACAAGTGTCAGGGACCAATAGGCATAATTGGAGTGGATATAACTTTAAAGGGTAGTGTGATGAAAATATTTGTGGTAACAAAATAGTTCTGTATCATGGCTATAGTTGTATTTACATGAATCCACACACATGATAAAGTGGCCTAGAAACACGAATATAGGTTCTACCAGTGTCAGTGTCCTGGTTTTAACATTTAATTTTAATTACCTGAGGAAACTATAGGAAAACTGAGTGAGAAACATTCATAGGACTTCTATATATTATATTCCCAAATTCATGTGAGTTTATATTTTTTTCTCTTCAAAATCTTCTTTAATCTTAAATTTTTATAAGTACATTTTTTGCAGGAGGCAACGGCCACATTCATTGTGGGAAGTGGGTATGTGTAAGAATCAACAAAACTTAGGATATGTAACTTGCGATTTTAGGAGAAACTGTAGTTGATAGAGAAGATCAAAACCTTACAACCACTGAAAATATTCTGTTTTACTAAATTAATAGTTGCCATTCCCCTTGTAACCATTGGTATTCTGGTAGGACTGTGAAGAACCACACTGAGAAATGTTATGTACCCAAGGGACCCCCAAGTAAATACATGCTTACATGAAACTAAGGAAATCTAATTAAGTGTATGAACAGTTATACTAAATGATTTTTCCAGGAAGCCAATGGGAAATTAGACCTAATGAGCAGCTACCAAGGAGGCTCTGCCGTGGTGCAGTTATTAGCTTCATGGTGTAACCGAGCCATGGGCCTGGGGCAGGATCGGGCTCTGTCAGCCCTGCTTGATGAAACTGGCTGGCTTCTGAATTGTCTGGCCTTAAAATCAAGGCTCATGCAAATCTTCCTTCTTTACCTAGCCAAAGATGAGACTCTGCCAGGGTTCAGACAGACCTGAAATTGCCTAGCTTCTGGTTTTTTGTTTTTTGGTTTTTTTTCTGTTTTAAAAGCTGGAACTGGAGATGAAATTCATGATATTTCTTTTCACGAAAGTCACTGACAACGAGGGAAATAAACAAATTGGTTTTGCTCTCAGAATCTGGGGAAGCAACTTCTCCGCAAGGCCGAGCTCATGTGAGTTTATAATGATTTAAAAATTATTACAAATTTTAGGAGGATATAAATGAGCCAAGAAACGTCATGCACACTTGTAGTTCCAGTGCTCTAAGAAGCTGAGGCAAGAGGATTAAAAGTTTGAGCCCAACCCGGGTAACATAGTGACTATGAGACCTGTCCCAAAATAAAAGATAAAAAGAGTGGTGGGTGTAGTGCAGTGTGAAGATCTTGGGTTCAACCTCTCGTACTGAAAATTAAATAAAAAATGTATAAATGAATAATAATATATTAAAGACAAAGAATCTCTGAAACCGTGCAGTAGCATATATCTAGAATCCCAGAACTCAGAAGGCTGAGGCAGGTGAATCACAAGTTCCAAGCCAGCCTGAGTTACTGAGACCTTATATTATTAAAAAAAAAAAAAAATGGAGAACTGGAAAGAAAATTCATAAATCCATGGTACTCTCAAGTGGAGAAAAGGGGGTTGTTTTTAAGCTTGCCCAACTTTATTTTTTTTTGCATCATTTATTTATTTAAAGCCTACATACAGCAAAAATTTTTATGTTAGTGTGCAGTTATGTGAATTAATAAATGCATACAACTATGTAACCACCACCAAAATTAAGCTGCAAAATAATTTCATCATTGCCAGATTCTCTCATATTTCCCTTTGTAAATGATATATTCCCTGCCCCCTGGAACTACAGATCTATTTTATGTTCCTATAATTTTACCTTTTTCAGAGTGTCATATTTTAGATGTCATCCTACAGCATGTGGCCCCCAAACTAGTTTGTTTCATGCAGTAAAATACATTTAAATTTAGACCATGTTGCTTTACATATCTGTAGTACTCTACTTATTAATATTTTGCTTTATTGATATAAATAATTTTATATTAATTTATCCATCAAAAGATATCTGGGTATTTTGAGATTTGGGCAATTATTAATAAAACCCCTGTAAGAATATTTAGACAAATTTTCTTGGGAATTTAAGCTTGCAGAGGGAGAAGTGGAAAAGTAATGGAGGATTAAAAATGGCACAGGGTTGATGAACTCAGTTACTTTGTGATCCAAGTAATGGTTTCCTTGTTAGCTAAGTAAAATTCTACGGTCTTTGTTATGGACTGAATTATTTCCCTACAACATTCGTAATCTGAGGTTCTAACTCCCATCTTCTCAAAATGTGACTGTATTTGGATAAACGCCCTTTAGAGAGATGACCGGTTAGAATGAGACTCCTGTGATGAGTCCTAATTCAACCTGCATGATTTCTTTATAAGAAGAGAAAATTCTGGACACTCAGAGAGACACCAGGATCTGCCTGCCAGAGAGCAAAGGTAATTAGAGGACCATCTGAAAGTCAAGAAGAGAGACTTTAGAAGAAATGGAACCTGTAAATACCTTAATCATGCAATTGTAGACCCCAGACTGAAATAACAAATTTTTGTCATTTAAGCCATCCAGCCTGCGGTATTTTGTTATGGCAGAATAGTCAGTTAATATAGTCTTTCATTAGGCATTCTAGTAACTACACAACCTTTCCATTGTGGTGTTCTAAATCAAGAGGATTGTTGTCCCTACCCCAAGTCTTTTAAATGTAACTGTATCTTCCCTGAAGCTCCAATGACAAACACTAAAACAGCCCTCAGTTAATGTCAACTGCTCAGAAATGCCATTTAGGAATCCTTCTGATATCCCTACCTTTATATGAAAAAAACTTCAGGGTTCTCTCCTGCAATCATCAGATGATGACTCTGACTGATGAAACGAAACAGGAGTTCATGCAAAGCATATTCAGAAATCTCAGAATTGCTGAGAAGGCTAGAAAATCAGACTTCAGGCTAAGCTTTCAGGAATAAAGGCCAAAACCTCTCAACAGACTTGGCCTGATTTAAAAAAATAAATAAATAACTGGCATTGTTGCTGCTTTCCCACTGAGTATGAAAGGAAACTTGGCAACTTCCATACCCTTAATGCCACTTACGTACCAGGGACTCTGCCTTGGACCCGCTGGGAACCTGACCTACAATTGCCAAGACAGAAGGTTGAATGCTTTTGCTGTCCCATGTCCCATCCCAAAAGGGAGCTCCTCTTAAGGCCAGTTCCCTCTATTCACTTCTCACAGATGTAGCATAGACCCAGCACTTTCATTTTATTTGCTGGGAACTCTGGAAGTGGGAAGTATGACCCAATGAAGAAACAGGACTCATTGTATGAGAATTTACCCAAATTTCAAAGATGATAGTTAACCTTTAAATTACATTATGAAAGACCAATTCAGACTGGCTGCTATGACTTATTAGCCTCCATTTTCCTTTCAACACTTAGCTTTTTTAAAAGATGGTTTATTTTATCTCACTTGTGATTATTATTTTAATTGCATATATTTATGGAGTATGGTGTGATAATTTGATATATATGTACAATGTATTATAAAATTAGAGTAGTTAGCACGTCCAGCTCCTTCATTATTTTGTCAAATTTTTCATTAACACATAATAAATGCACATTTAGAGGTAGAGTGTCCATATTTCAATACATGTGTACAATGTATACTGATCAAATCAGAGTAACTAATATTTTCATGTGTTTATTATTACTTTGTGTATAGAGACTTTAAGATCATCTCTTCTGGTTATTCATAAAATAGATACCAGATTATTGTGAGCAATGATTTTCCCAATGTGCTGCAGAACACATTAATTCATTCCTTCTAACTGTTCAACACTATGCTTTGTATGTGTTCCTAAAATCTTAGCTCCCCTAAATCTAGGAGAAATCCTTACTTCAACATTCAGAAAGATATCCATTGGTCAAAACAATCCATTTGACCTTTCTCTCGATACAATTTTAAAAAAGGATTAAGGTAAAAACTGTAACTATGTTCTTTTTGGTAACCATTTTCGGAGGATCTATCTATAGTATTCACTGCTTAATCATTTGTTTGACATCAATTAGGTGCAGAAAGTAGCTACTGAAGGAAGCATGTTGCTAATCTTTGGGAAAATATTATAGATCTTAAATTGAAAATTAGTCATCATACATGCATAATTTCATTTGTTTTTACTGTTATTAATAGAATGATAGGATACATTTTGACAATCAGAATAATACTAAATTAAATATGTCACTTTAGAAAATACTTTTAGAACTGAAAACCAGACAAGATACTATTTGTGGAAAATACCTAGTTCATAGTTATCTTTCAATATCTTGTCCTTATAACCATTTTTGATCCCTTCAAAAGGTGTTGATAACAATTTTGAGATCCTGGTGTCTTAAGTTTTCTTTAACCTTCAGTAAATTACCATTTGCTTCTATGTCTACCACATATTTATATGGCCAACCCCAAATCATCATACCTCAAAAGAATTTTACTTCTAAGTTGTCAATATCTCAAAAACTTCTTATCTGACTATGTCACTTTCCTCTTTTCTGTTCTACTTACTGAACCTGTTTCTCCATCTGGTGACTTTCAGGCCCTATATGTCTTCTTATTCTTTTATTACATCACCCTTTTCTAACTTTAGCCTACCGTACAACTCAGAGAGAATTTCATAATCACATTGCAAGTCTCCACTATTAGGTAACTCATCTTTCTCAGCCTCCACACCGTCTGCCACAATTTGATGGAAAATTCATATAAGAGTAAGTGTGTGTATACTTTATTTTCAGATGTCTGCCCAGCTTCCCATAATGTCACTTTGCATTGGAAAAAACCTGCATTAATTTTTCTATTGCTGTGTCATAAATAATCCCACATTTTAGCATCTTAAAGAACACACATTTTATTTCATGGCTTCTTTGGCTCAGGAATCAAAGTAAGGCTTAGCTGAGCCTTCTGGTTCAAGTTTTCTCAAAAGAGTTCAGTGAACAGGTTGATCAAAGCTGGCATGTCATCTATAGACTTGACTGGGGAAAAACTGACATCCATAACATTTGGTTGTGAACAGATTTTCGGTTCCTCAATGATTGTAAGTCTGACAGCTTCCTGTTTTCCTTTTTAATAGGTTATTGGCTAGAAGTTACTGTCAGTTCCTTGCCCTGTGTGGAAACTTGCTTTTACAAAGCCAACAAGGAAGAATCAGCTAGCGAGACAGTAGTGACTATCTTATGCAATCTAATCCCGTAGCCTTTATCATACTTTACTGGTTAGACAGGCCACATTGCACCCAAAGGGAAAGGATTACACAGGGATTGAGCACCGAGAGGCATAAATCTTTAGAGTCATCTTTAGAATCTGCCTCCCCGGGGACCTCACAATGTATTCAATATTTTCATAATTTATACAATGTATTTTCATAAGATATACAGAAATAAGACATTTTAATTATAATTAGTTAAGCCCACTGTGTTGGCATTCTAGGAAAAAGATAGTCAATTTAAGATAATCAACTTAAAAAGAGGAAAGATTTATTTTGCCTCATGATTTCAGTGCACAGTCCTTTGGTCCTATCACTTTGGGCCTATGACAGCATAGTACATTATGTGGGGAGCCCATGGCTGAGGAGGCTTTACCACATGGCAGTTAGGAAAAAGAGATGGAGGGGCCAAGGTCTCAATCTCCCCTTCAAAGTTACATCCCCATGATCTAACTTTGTCTCTTTTGATTTTATCTCTTGAAGGCTCCATCACCTCCCAATAACACTATCTGGAAAACCAAGCATTCAACACATGGACCTATAGGGAGCATTCAAGATCCAAACTACAACAACCACTCTTTCTATCTTTCTTCTTCTACCTCTTCCTCTTTTTGATATTTGAATGATCCCAGATATTTCAGAATACAATAAAGAGAACTTGAGTCAGAGATACATTTGTTATGAATTTAGTGCAATATGTCAAATAGTTTGTGTAGCTAAACTGTTTCTAGTTACGTAAGTAAAAAAATAATTTCCAGTCATTTATCATTTGCTTTCTATGTTGACTCAACCAGCTTGTGAAACAAAGTAGAGGTCCTATTTTCACATGAATGTGTGGTTAGGGTTTTAGCACTGGTGTGATTCAGTGATATGGAGATTTGAAGATATGGAGTAGAAGGCTGTCTGAAGAATGCTCGTTTAATCACTATAGTGGTTGATTGATTGTGTCAATTTGAGAAGTTAAAAAGTTTAACTAAATTGGCTCAGCAGTCCTATACTCCAGGGTGTAGAGGACCCACCCTAGGGTGGCTCATTGCCTCGATGGTATAAAAGAGAAATCAGGAAGGACAGAAAGGCTTCCATTCTTCAGAGGAGCTCCAGTCTTTGCCTTCAGCTTGAACGTTGTCTCCTGGCTTCTAGCGCAGGCTCTTTGGCTTCGGCCTTCGATCCTTCAGCCTTCTGGCCTAGGCTCAGTCTTCTATTTAGACAAGTAGAAGTAAAGGATTCAGCTGTCATTGATGCACAGTCAAAACTACTTCTGTCTTGTCAAGAATATATCCCATAATGCATCATGCTCAATTATTAGCGCACTATGATTATTTTTTCCTTTTCATGGCCAATTTGTGATACAGAACTATCTCTGAGCAAAATTGTGTGTTATGTATCCTAACATATTAGAAGCTACCTTGGTGTAGAATTTTCAGCAACAATGTATAAAATTGAAGGAACTTTTAAGACTATCATTAGTTTTTATAAACTATTATAATATTATATATGTATGTAATACACTATATAGTATCTATTTATCTGTTTATCTGTATATGTGTTTTTGTCCATGGTTTCTACAGTAGCACATAATTCCTTTCCCAGGGTAAGTTATAAACATTAAAAATACTTGAGTTGTCCTCAATTTTCCATCCCGGAGCTGACCATAAA
This sequence comes from Dasyprocta punctata, assembly GCA_004363535.1. Lineage (NCBI taxonomy): Eukaryota > Metazoa > Chordata > Mammalia > Rodentia > Dasyproctidae > Dasyprocta > Dasyprocta punctata. Next base: position 1,267 of record RJWM01017844.1, on the reverse strand, counting down.
GAAATACTCAGACTTGCTTTTGCCGGATAGTACTTATAAGGAAAGGTCTTCATTTCAGAAAGAGTTCTGTCCCATATCCACAAGGAATGAATGCTACATAAAGAGGAGAAGAATCTGGACAGATCAAAAGATTGCTAGATTCCCCCAGCAGCCTACTAATCATTATCGGCTCTGTCTTTTTTATTGTTCTGTTGCTTTTTAACAGGGTTGTTCTGAAGTTATGCCTATGCAATGAAGTTTCCATGAACCACCCCCCACCAAGTGACAGAGTCTGGAGAGCTCCCTGTTCACTAAGCATCGAGGTTTCTGTTACAGGGTGAGTCCAGAGCTATCACGAAAGCTTTGGGGCCCTTCCCATACAAGTTATCCTCTGCAGCTCTTTATCTGTATCCTTTGTAATAAAGTGGTAAATGTATTTCTCTGTTTTCTGTGAGCTGCTCAAGTGATAGGAATTCATTTTACAACTGGATGGTCAGAAGAACAAGCAAAACAGCTTAGGGTTTTCAGTATCAAAAGTCAGGTGAAGGATGCTGTACACTGAGTTCTCAGTTTGTGAGAATGTACTATTATCTTAAGGTTATAGTGTCAGAATTGAGTTGGAGGATATCAGTTGATATCCACTGCTGAATCCATTGTTTACTTGCTGGTGGGGAAAAATCTGCACACCCTTTAGGGACACAAAATTTTTCTGTATTGATTGTGGTGAAATTTTTAAAAAAAATTTGTTTTTCCTATGCAACTTTGATTACTCATATGACAGAAAAAAGTAAGTCATTTTTGTGTTCTCCATGGGAAATTATATTACATGTTAGAGGAAGAGGCAATTATCAAGTATGCAGTTGAAAGTATAAAAATTAAAATTTTATTAATGTGAGGTTGTTGATAAAATTTTTTTATATTATTCTGAATTTTAAAAATATTTTTGGTATTTAGCCTTTTTTGCAGTAGTGGGCATTAAACCCACTGAGTGGTAGTTTACATTTCCAGATCTTGCTATCTTTTTATCATAGGATAAGATTTTGCTAAATTGCCCATTCTGAATTCAAATGTGCTATCCTCCTGTGTAACTGAGATTATAGGAATATGACATTATACCAGTAATGACATTTCCAATAATGTCATATTTCTGTAATCTCAACTACACAGGAGGATAGGAATTTTGAATCCAGACTAGCTTTTAAAATATAATGTAAAATCCTTTTTTCCTTTAAATGAATATTTTATTTAGTACTTTTTCTTCTTTCTTTCTTTTCTTCCTTCCTTCCTT
>RJWM01017843.1:7917-42309 GCA_004363535.1 Dasyprocta punctata | reverse complement strand
CTTAAGGCACTGAGCCAAACTCCCGGCCCTGGTTTTTTGAGGCAGGGTCGCACTATGTAGCTCAGGCCGGCCTTGCACTCGCGTTGTAGCCCAAGCCGGCCTCGAACTCACAACGCTCCGCCTACCTCAGCCTCCCGAGTGCTGGGTAATGTTTCTTTCTTAATCTGAATATATTATCTCAGAGAATTCTCTATGATTGGGGGGGATGACCTTGTTTAGTGATGGTTCAGCATTAACAAGTAGATGACAACACCATTATCACCTCACTACAGGGTTGTTCTGAAGGACAGTGATGAAGAGAAACTAGCCAGTGACAGAAATTTGAGAAGGGCATCTAGTTGTTCATTTTCTCTGTGAAGAGAAACAACAGAGGTATTGCTGAATACCAACTAATGGACAATGTTTAAAGGTTTGAGTGGATATTCAGGACTTGGAAGAAAACAATTAGAGAAGTGGTAACAAAGAGATCTGAGGATGAGGAATGTCGATAAACCATTTTGAAAGAGCACAAAATATGAAGCAACTTATGTCCCATGTGAATGCCTGCCAAAGAGCAATTTTGCAGGAAAGAGTGTTCTTAAACCAGTAGAAAAAGTTTGCTCTATTTTTCCCAATGACTCATTAACAATGAAGTGAAGTTTACACATGGGTTCAGCAATATGGATTTCCATTTAACAATACTGTACTAACCTGACTACAGCCACAGCTGAGTGTTCAACCTGCCTGTAGCACACACATGCAGTGAAGAACAGCTATGTAGACAGCCAGTTACTTCTCCGATCTTTTATAGCCCTTGGCAATTTCCTTTAATAAATGAACTGAAAATTTAAAGTAAATTTGGATACATTAGTTATCCAGCATATCGGCATTCAGTGTGAAGTTTTTCAAATTGTCTTAGTCTGCCCCCTTGTGGGAACTAGTATTTCACTCTTTTCGTAGGAATAAAACATTAAATCCAAACTACGCAAATGGGGGGAGGGGGGATTATAGTATCTCCACCCTATTCTATAATAATTTTCCCCATCTTTTGCTATTTATAACACTTCATTAAAATTTATAAAGGTTTTTTCAAAAAGAATACTATGATTATCTCATTAGAAATATTCAGATAATACCTTAATTTTCTGTATATTCAAGATAACTATTCCAGTCTTGTTAGTTGCACACTTATACTCCTTTTTTCTCTAAATATGGATAAGCAAAGAATGCTTACAAGGCTTTCTCTAAATATGGATAAGCAAGGAGCACTTACAAGGCTTCCACATTTAGGTCAACTGTCATAACACTAAGGATTTTAACATGTTCTGTCACAAAGTCTGCTTGGGGCTATATATTTCAAAAGCGAAAGATAGTTATAAATAATGATGAATCACCTTGTAAATTTAAACACTCAAAGATGAGAAAATGGTGGAATAACATGTTACACCATTATACAGATGTTAAGAAATTAAGAGTTTCAGTATATTTTTGGAGAGATGGCCATGTTATACTACTAATTGAGAGAGAATAGGAAACAAAATGCTGCATTTCATTTTTTTGAAAAATCTTCAAACTAAGCTAGGAACAGTGGCACACACCTATAATCCCCCTCTCTTGGTCAGTGAGGCAAAAGAATGGCAAGTTTGAGCCCAGATTGGGCAATTCAGCAACTTAATGAGACCCTGTCTCAGTGAAAAAAATTAAAAACTACAAAGGCTGGGTATATTGTGCAGAATAAAGGCCCTGGGTAAAATCCTCAGTATCCCCCCACAAAAAAATATCCTCTAACTAATTTATATCTCCGTGCATATATCATTATGAGCTCAGAGAAAAAAACATGGAATAATACAGTCTTAATACAGGCGATACAAGTTACGTTAGTGGAGTGGAAGAGGAATTGTTTGATACAATGTAATTTTAAAAATTCACTCAGATTATAGTCCACATTTAAAAAAATAGAAGTATGACATATATATATATATATACACATACATACACACATAAATTTATTCTGATGTGTCATAATAACTCAAAATAAGGAATTGCTGACGAGAGGGTCAACTTCAAGTTTAATTTTACAAGAAGAGTGTCATAAAAATATCAGAAACAAGTTAAAATTTCAGGAGAAATATTGTACTAGAAATAGACATTTCAGAAGGATTTATCATGCAGATCCAAATCTTCCAAGTATTATCTAACCAACAACAAACCTGTACTTTAGATACCAGAATGAAAGGTTCTAAATGCACACTAACAACAACAGTGATTTTAAAATCTCAGAGTGGATAAGTATAAAGTAGGAAGAGTTTTTCTATGAAAAATAATGCTGATTTTATAGTATTATTCTGTAAATTAAATGATTCTGTGAAGGTACTTACTCTGTAATGTGGTACATATATACTACTAAATGTTAAATTCATTTTTTCTGCTTCTAAAACAATTTACATTGAACTCTAAATGACTTTTATCTGAATGATAAACTACTGAAACAATTAAACCACCCTATACATTAATGACACTACTATATCTATTCTAACATTAAGATAAAAATAATACATTGAGTACTAACGTTATTTTTCTCATCACTCTATATAATTAACTAGATGCCTTAATAAAGAAAATTTTAATTTTCTAGACTGAAGAATAATTTCTATGTATTTCAAAGGTATAACACCTCTTATCTTCTAAATATTTTACAAATTTGCAAGTAAAGAGAATTGGAACATGGTATATCTGACAACCGAATTGTATACTATTACTACATATACACTAGCGTATGTTAATCAGATCAAGCGGGTTACAAATCACAAGAATTGTGCAAAGCCAAACACCATAAATGTTTTCCGAATCTTTCCAACATAAGCTGTTTCATGAGCGTTATTCATGCACATCTTATATATCAGATCCTAATATCTGCATTATGGTATTTTTGTAAAAATGAACTGGGTTTTGACCCAATCACACTAGCTCATGAATCCATGCAATATCTAGAACAGTTTTACATATGTATCACATATAATGAAGAAAACATTTAATGCATAAAATGGAACCAATATAAGAAAAGTTTATGAAATAACTCAAGATTCTGAAAATAAAGAACCAAAATGCCAAGAATTCTAGAGCTCCCTTCATCATATTTAATGACCTAAATACAGGCATTAGTACTATGTTAGATAAAAAGACTCTACTATTAATGAACTAGATTACCAGGAAAAACAGAGCTCCAAAAGACAAATTAAGACAAACCACAGCAAAAAATATAATCTGGTTATATACAATATACTATTGGAAATTAGAAAATAATCACTCAACTTTTAGGAGGCCACACTGGGATTAAACTGGCACCATCAATTTTACAATTATATATAAAACTCGGTTCATAAATCAATAGACTGAACTGTTCTGACAAACCGCTTACATTCAACAAATTTTCAGCACTACTTTATTTTTTCAGTTTCAAAAGTAATAGTAAATACTAACTAGATCCATATTTGGCCTAGTCACATACCTTCTTGATCACTAAGCACAAGATATTGATTCACTCATTTAACAAATACTGATAAATTTTTACATGCCTGTGTCCTAGAACTACAGTTTCTGAGGAAATTCACAAGAAATCTTACTCCTGGTAGTTGAGATGACAATAAGCAATTAATTAAAACAAATAGTTTAATTTCAGAGAGTCATTAAATAATATGAAGTTAGAGTTGAGTGTTTAGATCCAATGGTCACAGAAAGCCTCATTTTACTGGAGTAGAAATCTACAGCATTTTAGGCAGGAAAAAGTTTTGCTAAGAAAACACTCTCAACACTTTGAGCAAAAACATAGCACAGCTGAAACAAGATGGGTAAGGAAGGAAGTGCTAGGACTAGAGTTAGAGCACTGGGAAAAGGGCAAATCGGAAGGATCATATGTGTAATGAATGATAAAGACTTTAGAGCTTTCTCTCTTGCTTTTTTTTAATTTTATTTTTTATTTCACTTTTATTAGTACATGTTGCAGTACATAAAGATCACATGTACTGAGCTGGGTGTGGTGGTGCATGCCTTTAATCCCAGTACTCAGAAGGATGAGGTAGGAGGAGCATTGTGAGTTTGACGCCGGCTTGGGCTACAATGCAAGCACAAGGCCGACCTGAGCTACATAGTGCGACCCTGTCCCAAAAAACTAGGGCCAGGAGTTTGGCTCAGTGGTGTAAGCGCCTGTCTGGCAGGCACAAGGTTGTGAGTTTGATCCCCGGTGCTGCAAAAATTACATTTACTGTAGGGAACTGGCACATGTATGTAACACATTTCAATTTCCTTCTTTATTCCCCCTTTTCCATTTCCTTTTATTTTTCCAGCATCAGATTTATTTATTTATAAGACTTTATAAGTTACCATATATACAGATTGAAAACTAGAGTACTAGGCCTAAGAATATACAGCACATGTAAGACAATTGTACTAAGTCAAGGTACATTTTTCAATACATAATCTGCACTGGATTACAACACCTTTGGTTTTTTTTTTCTCTCTTTTTTCCTATTACCTGTCTTTTATCTCATACTTTACATAAATAGATAGATAGATAGATAGATAGATAGATAGACAGACAGACAGACACAGAGAAACAGAGATTTTCATATAAGAGAAACCATGCAATATTTAAGCTTCTGTATCTGAGTTTCTTAACAGTTTGATCTCAAGGTATATCCATTTTCCTACAAATGACTCAAGTTTATTCTTCTCATTTTATCTTTTATTTTTTAGCTTTGTGAAACAGGGTCTCAGTATGTAGCTCAGGCTGGCTTCAAACTCATAGCAATCCTCCTCCTACTCAGCCTCTCAAGTGCAGGTATTACAGGCATACACCACCACACCCAGCTAAATTTATCCTTCTTTATGGCAGAGTAGTACTCCAATATGTATACATAACACATTTTTAACCCATTCATCCATTGATACACATACTGCTTCCAGGGTTTAGCTATTAGGAATTGTGCTGCTATAAACATGGGTATACATACATCACTGTGGTAGGATGTCTTTAACTCTTTTGGGAAGATACCTCTACTTTTAGCTTTTTGAGGAATCTCCATACTGGTTTCCATAGTAGTTCTATCATTTTACAGTCCCACCAACAATGGAGAAGGGTTCCTTTTCCCTCCAGTTTCACCAGCACTCGTTATTAATTGATTTCTTGACGGCAGTCATTCTTTCAGAAGTGAGATGAAACCTCAATGCTGTTTTAATTTGCATTTCTCCACTGGTCAATGATGCTGAACATTTTTTCATGTATTTCTAGGCCATTTGTATGTCATTCATTTCAGATGCCTATTTTTAAAATGGGTTTTCAAGTCAGGGGTCTAATTTTTTTGAGTTCTTTATATAGTCTAGATATTAGCCCTTTATCTGAACAACTGGCAAATTTTTTCCCCATTCTGTAGGTTGTCTCTTCACTGTTAGTGGTTTCCTCCACTGTGAGAACATTTTTAATATGATGTGATCCCATTTGTTGATTCTTGGATTTCCTGTGCAACCAGGATTTCATTCAGAAAGTCTTTGCCTATGCCTATGTCTTCAAGAGTTTTATCTATTTTGTCTTCCAGCAGAGTATTTCTGTTCTAATGTTTAGATCTACGATTCATTTTGATTTTAGTTTAGTACGTAGAGATAAGGGTCTAGCTTCATCCTTCAGCATATGGATAGCCAGTTTTCCCAGCACCATTTGTTAAAAGAGACTACCTTTTTTCCAATGAAAGGATTTGTCCCCTTTGTCAAAAAATAACAGCTCTGCAACTTATTCTCAATGTAAGGAGTCACTAAAATTGTTTTACCAATTTTGCAGAAATATATTATACAATTTGTTTAAAAAGAGCATTATTGCTATCCAATGGAAAAAACAGACCATATGTATGTAAAAATGGAAATAGCAAGACAGGTTAGTATGCCAGTGTAAGAGTAAAGGAAAGAAGTGATGGTAGTTTAGAGTAATAGTTGTTATAATAAATGATGGGAATTTAGAAACAACATAGACGTGCATGGTAATGTATGCCTATAATCCCCCCACACAGGAGGCTCAGGCAGGATGAATGACATGAGTTTGAGACCAGCGTGGGCTGCATAGTGAGTTCAAGACCAGCCAGAACTTACAGAGCAAGCGAGGCCTTTTGTTGAAAAAAAAAATAGAATTTTTAAAAAATGAAAATAAAACAGGACTGGGGATATAGCTCAGTGTGAAGACCTCGGGCTCCATCCTGGTACTGAAAAAAATGTTTTTAGAAACAACATAGAGCAGTATGAAAACGACAAAAATTCATTTTATAAGAAAGAAGTTTTTAAAGCACTGAAATAAAACAAATGCCAATACTTGAAAAATATTAAGAAAACCATGGAAAATAAAAACTAAATGCAATTTGATTGAGGAATTGTGTCCTAGAGCATTTGTAGGAAGCTAACTGCGATCCTAGAATGTTTCTAGGATTTCATTTAAGGACAGAAGCAAGAGACACAAGGAGCAAAACACCCAAGAAAAGCGAACTGAATAAATAAGAGTATAAATACCCAGGTCATCTCCTGCATGCAATATGATAAGCAGAAAACATCAGAGGTCTCTGCCCCTACACTGGAGCAGTAAGTTTTGAATCAGAATACACTGCACCATCACTTCTCAGCCTTTTGGTAAGATCAAGGGCAGAATACACTGTACCTAAGAAACAGATCAGAAACCAACACAGCTGATTAACACACAAAGGAGAGAATATGAGACACTGGAACACTCAACCAGATACCTTACATGTCCTCTATTATTGGAAGAAAAAAACAATAGAAACTGGAGCCACAATCAGAGCAAATTGTCAGGTAGCATGCACTTATTTGGGGATATCAGTATGTAGAATTAGTATCTGTTCTGAATGGATTAGCATCAGTCTTATTTGATTGATATTTGTGGTCTCCTAATTATTCAACATTTTAAGTATCACTGATCCAGACAGGCAAAGATGGTATTATTATATAATAAAATTGGAATGGCTTTGGGTCTAGGTTAAGATGGAGTAAGCACACTCCACCTTAATCAAATGTAACTAAAGCCCCTGAATGTAACTGAAAACCTTGCTAAGAATAAGGCAGTACGCTGAGGACTTAGAAAGGAAATAAGCAAACTATGAAAGAAAACTAGAATTTGAAACACCATCATTCAGTGGTAAGTTTTCTGTTATTTTTTATGTCCTGAAAACTTCCAACCTGAATCTAAATACTAAAACTATATACCAAGAACAAACAAAAAAGAATACAAGTCTTTCTCTTTCAGTTATAAAATGGAAAAATGGGACCTCTATATGGGAGTGAGAGAGTAGGGAAAATTCCCTAACTTTTTCTCTTTTTAGCTTTCTTTTTCAGCTCTGTCCCCAGGTGTTGTGGTTTGTTTAAATGTTCCCCTAAAGATTCACACAGTCAAGGAGGTGGCTGAGTCCAGCATTTGTGACTGGTTCGTTGTCTAGAACTGGGATTGGCGGTGTGAGACTGCACTCTGCCAGGGGCAGGTAGCCGGCATAAATACAAGGGAGGGAAGGAGGCCTGCCTTTCCCTTTTTACCCTCTTCGCTCGCGTCGCTTGCAGCAAACATGAACTGTTGCCCCTTAGCCACACCACCCTGCCTTGAAGCCACCTAAGCATGAACTAAAACCTCCAAAAACTGTAAGCTAAATACACCTTTCCTTCTCTAATATTGGGCATCAGGTATTTCTCTCAGCAACAAGAGAAAAGTAACCAAGACACCAGGTAATCCCATTTCACAAATGGCAGCTATGGCTAAAGACACAAGAACCTGAAAGAGAGAAATTCTTCTTTATAACTAAAGGAATGTGAGAGAACTACAAGGAGAAACAGACAAACCCACACTTAATCTGAGATGTCAATATTACTCTTTTAATAATTGACAGAAGTAGGCAGAAAATCAGCCAAGACTATATATAGAAGACATGAACAATACTAAAATCAACTTGGTTGAATTGGCATTTTTAGAACCTTTCATACTAAAATAGTGTAATACACATTCATGTTAAGTGTTCACTTAACGTAATTCCAGTAGAACATGGTGGTACATGCCTATTACCTTAGCACTTGAGGAGGCTGAGGCAGGAGGACTGAAAGTTGGAGCTCAGCCTGGGCAGTTAAGTCAACTCACATCTCAAAAACACAAAAAAATAAAAAGTTTTAAAAAGGGCTAAGAACATAGCCCAGTGTGAAAGCCCTGGTTTCAATCACCAGTACTGTTTACCCTCTCCCAAATTAAAATGGATCATTTCTAGGGCCATAAACCAAGACTTAGTAAATTTAAAATGATTCAACTCATAAAAATTTTGTTCTCTAACCACAAAGAAATTAAATTAGTAATCAATGAAGATATCTGAAAAACTTCCAAATGAATGGAAATTATATCAATATACTTCTAAACAACACATTAGTCAAAGAAGGGGTACTTTGAGTTTAATGAAAATACCACTTATCAAAAGCTATGAAATATAGCCACTGCAATTCACAGAGGAAAACTAATAGCACTAAACTTGTATACAGTATTAGAAAAGAACATTATCAATGACCTCAGCTTCTACCTTAAACTACAGAAAAGAGAGAAAACTAAATCCAAAGTAGGCAGAAGGACATAATAAAAAGTACAATGAAACAGAAAAGTCATACATAAAATGAATAAATATTTAAAATAATTCTGTGAGATCTGTAAACCTGACTAAAACTTAGTCCAGAAGGATTACCATAAAAAGAAAAAAATACTCATATTGCCAATATCAGTTGTGAGAGAAGTAATTTCAACATAGATCCTACACTTACTAAAATCACATTCAAGAAGAAACAGAGCCAGGCACATTGGTGTATGCCTGTAATCCCAACTATCAGACAGACTGAGGCAGGAGGACTGCAAATTTGAGGGCAGTCTGACCAATTTAGGGTCAAGTGTCCCTGGGTTTATCCTTAGTAACATAAAAAAGGAGCGGGAAAAAAACCTCAGGTAATTGAAATAGTCCTAGAATTACTAAAGAATTTGAATTTGTATTTTAAAAATCTTCCAGCAAAGAAAATTCCAGGCCCAGATGAATTCTTGAGAGACTATCAAACAGCTAAGGATGAAACAAATAATACCAACTCTATATAAAACATTCTAGGAAACTGAAGAAGAAAAAAGTCTCAGTTTTCATCTTATGTGACTAGCACTGCCCTGATACTAAAAGGAGACAAAACGTAAGATTAAAAAAACTAAAGATCAAAATCTCACATGGATATAAAACTAATTTAAATTCTTAGCAAATCAAACCTATCAACCATACAACAGATTTCCCTGCCCTGCTTTTAGTACACTGTTTCCCTACCATAATGATCTAAATCAAGTAGATAATGAAAACATTTGTAACCATGCACTGACAAAAACTGATAAGGTTTACTGTTCAAGGTGACTGACATGGATGTCAGCTACAGTGGGCCCCAGGGAAAGACTAAGGACTTATTCTAACATCACCTTCTCTGTATAATATTTGTTCTCCCCAAAGTTCAGAACTTTATTTTGCTTATTATTTTAAATATTTATTATTAACTTAACTCTGAGCCATTCATTAGTCATATAAAACTTTTCTAAAGAAAACTGTGTCAGGTTTCTATCAATCTGAAGAATTTTCTGGAGACTTCTAACATCTTCCAATCTGGACTGGTAGCTCTCTATTCCTAACTTTACATTGCCATCCTGAAAGATTTTTCTCATTTACTGACTTTCCTATAACCCATTTTTCTCACCAGATGAATTCACGGAAGTTTCTTAAAGAGATGGGAACCTCAACTTGCCCCAACTGTGCACTAGCTTCTAGGTTCCCCAACTTCCATCACAGAAAAAAAAAATTTCAAGATGCATCAGTGAAAGGCATAGATAGATTTACTAGCCAAAGTCTAGAAAGTAAAATAAAATGCAGGCTCTTAAAAGAGCAGCACATTGTGGTCTTTGAGTGAAAGTATTTATGTGGTTTTGGTGATATCCTCAAGATGGGTGATCCAGAATGTGTATTGCTAATGTCAGATTATCTGTCACAGATACCAAATGTAAGCCATTCACATGTATTTGAAGCTTAGAGGTGTGGTACACCTAATTAATAGTACTCTTTCCTTGTGGTGGAAGTCTGGAATTAATCGATCTACATGATCAGAGGACAAATGCAGGTTCTGTTTACAGGTAAAAAGCCCAGGCCCAATTTATATGAGAAGCGTACAAGAGCACAAATTACAGAACTATTGTGTTTTTAGTACTGCTAGTTTTTTAAATGAGTTTCCTGGAAGGGAATAAAGGCATCAGGACCTTGGATAACTTTATGTCCTGAAGTTGCAGTTCTCTTAATTATAATTTTTCTTGTCTTCTTTCTACTTTTATTTTTTTTTTTATCTTAGTTTTCTTTCTATTTGGCTGATCTTCTCATTTTGATAGACCACAACCTCCAAGATTCCTAAGAAAGGGTACAAGACAGGCAGATTATTTTTGACAACCTGTATGTCTTAAACTATTTTAATTTTACTTGTGTGTAGGGGTTCACACTAGAGATTGAACCCAAGCACTCACTCATGCTAGGCAAGTGCACTATTACTGAGCTACATAGCTAGTCATTTTATTTCTTATCTTGAGACAGGGTCTCCCAAAGTTGCCTAAACTGACCTCAAACTTGTAATTGTCCTATCTCAGTCTCCTGAGAAGCTAGGACTACAGGAATACACCACCATGTAACAGTTTAAGTTACACTTATAGCTAATTAATAGTTTCAATGCATTTGAAACTGTAAAATTAAAATTATTTTCTTTCAAAAGTTAGAAGATGATGCTTTCTTCAGTTTCCAATGCTACAATTAAGAAATTCAAAACTAACTGTTTTCTATTATTTTGTACAAGACAAGGTTCTTTTGCCTCCCATGAAAGTTCTCTTGGGTCTGAGAGATTGGAAATGCTACCACAGTGTGTCTTACTTTGTGTCTTCTCACCCACTGTCAACATGAGTCCTTTGAATTGAGAAATTTGCATTCTTAGTACAAGAAAATTCTCTTTAATCATTTTGTTGATGACCGCTTCCACATTCACTCTGCTCTTTCATTTGAGAACTATTACTATTTGAATATTAAAATTCCTGGATAAGCCAGGCATGTTGACACATGCCTTTAATCCCAGCACTCGGGAGGCTAAGGCAGGAGGACCACTGTGAGTTCGAGACCGGCCTGGGCTACAAAGTGAGTTCAAGGACAGCCTAAACTGCATAGTAAGACCCTGTCTCAAAAAATAGGGCCGGGGATTTAGCTCAGTGGTGTAAGCGCCTGCCTGGCAGGTGCGAGGTTGTGAGTTTGATCCCCGGTACCTAAAATAAAATAAAATAAAATAAAATAAAATAAAATAAAATAAAATTCCCAGATAGCTCCTGCAAATTTTTTAACACTGCTTCTTTTCTCTATCACTGGTTCTTCTGTTTTACTTTTGCAGGTTCCTTCAATATTAATTTCTAATACTTCTATGAAGTTTTGATTTCTGCTATCAGAATTTCAACATTTAGGGGCCATTTATTTATTTATTTATTTGGGTACCAGGGATCAAACTCATGACCTTGCGCTTGCCCAGCAGGTGCTTGTGCCACTGAACTAAATCCCTGGCTATAGGAGCCATTTTAAAAAGTCATCACATCACATTTTTATAGCATCTCTTTTTTCATGGCTGAATTATTTTCTTATTTCTCTGAGGGTAACAGTAGTGTATTATTTCCTCTGTAAAACTTACAAGTTGCTTTAATTTCTGTATTTCACACATTAAGAGTTTCTTCAAATATCTAAAGTTCTTACTTAGCTGTTCATATTTCAGAGGATAGAACTGAAACGCTAAGTGGTAGTTTTGATACCTGAAGCAATCTTAGTTGAGTCGCTTATGGAATCTGATGGGTCCATTTGTACATTTCTCTTCAGTCAGATATCCCAGAAAAGATTTTTCTAACCTTCTGGCTGGAATTTAAAGACCTAGTTGGAATTAGCCTGAGCCCAGTAGAATAAAGATAGGAGAAAAAAAGCTAACGTCCATTTTTCCTGTTTCCCTCAACCATGCTTGGTATCTACCAGTCTACAGAGTCTGTTTTCTCTCCTTTCCAAAGAATAAATCTGAGGCTTTGCCAAAGCTAGGGGCGAGATAATTGATTATTTGCCTAGCTGACTGCTTAGCTAGGTTTTAGAAGTTCCCTGGAACCCGTTACTTCTTCAACAGACTTTCAAGTTTCCTTTCCTCTTCATTTCCATATGGTGGTGTTCTTCAGCTTTTTGAGACCTCTGCAGAGTAAGTCTGGTTGTTTTGTAGATTTTCACTGTTACTGAATCTAGAGTAAAATTTTCAATTTTTCATATACTCTCTCGTTTCTAAAATTAGATGGATGTTGTCTCCCCTCCAGGCCTTCTTTACTGAGGTTTCACTGAGTTTCTAAAATGAACAAAGTAGAACTAGGGGCTCACCCATATTTTACTCCTAACATTTTTTTGTTTCTAATTCATTTCATTAAAAATAGTTCTTAAATTTCTTTCATTTGAATAAATACATTATGAAAAAAATCTCTTAAGGTAAGAAACATGCACTATTAATTAAATCTGAAAATGATTTAATTCCTGATTATATGGTAGCTGTGTTTGGATCATGGAAATCAGCTTTTATTTTTGAAGTTCATCATTTGTTATTAAAATTCAGCTATATTTAATGATTTGGAAACTATTTTAAGAAAGTAAGGGAATAAGATCAATTAATAATCCATCCCCCCCACCCCGTACCAGGGATTGAACTCAAGACCTCATACTTGCCAGGCAGGCGTTTACACCCCTGTGCTAAATCCCTGGCCCCAATTAATAATTTCACATATCTGCATCTATGACCTTTAATGAAAATTATTTAATAATAATCACTACAACTTTGTTTTTATTTTATTTTTAGGGTTTATATACACAATCATTTCCCTTCTTAATTTCTTTTTTATATTAAAATGTTTATAGGGAAGAGAAAATAGATAAATTCCTAACATTTAAAATACATGCATAATATTTAAGAATGAACAATGTTGGTGTAAGTTAAAATTTCCAAAGTAACTCAGGTATATTATTTCTTTTTATTCTTTAACAAAAATTTTATAAAAATAATACAGCTCTAAAACTTGGGAAAACAAGTTGCAGAAAACATGGAACAAGATTACTGAGTAAATGAACTTTTACAGGTTACAGCACTGCACATTCATACATTAAACTTTATTTTAGCTGTTACTAAAGATTTTCTGAAAACCAAATTCTCATTGTCTTAAGGATCAATTCATTGATTTAACAACGTTCATTTAATGACTACTGTATTTCAGATGCTTATTTTTGACATGGAGGCTAAATCAGTAAACAAAACAGAAGCTAAGCTATCATGGAATATTCATTCTATTTTGAACAGAGAATATAAACGTAGTAAATACAAATATGATCATTACTATGAAGAAAAGGAATATTGAGATGGAGAATGGTCATGCAATTTCACATAAGTTGCTTAGGAAAGGGCTATCAGATTTCACTGACATGAAATGTATTTACATTGTCATTTTTTAAAAAATTAAAAGTCTATGAAAATAAATTTTAAGTAGAAAAGGAAAATTAGTACAAAGATCGTAAAATAATACAACAATTTTATCATTTAAAATTTCCACAAATTATGTATTGCTGAAAATTTACTTCTGGTTACATTCCAAAAGGGCTATCTAGACATACACCACTACGCTTCAAAATTTCTTAAACCTTAATATTATCTTTAAAGTAACATAAAACCATTTTTAAGATTATCATATCTTGAATAAACATTACATAGAAATTTTCTGAATTATCATTTATACCCTAAATGAGAAATTAGGGTATATACTTAAAGTAGGTCCCACAAAAACTTCAGTCTTCAAATTAAGGACTAGAAAGAAAAAGTTGGTATTTTAAAAGTTCTACCTTGCCCAGAGCGGCTTTGCCGAGAATCTACACTTGACTGTCTCCGATCGGGTGGTTCCTCGCTCCCTCCATCTGCATAAAGTAAAAAGAACATAAGCAAACAGATAATGAGACTGACATATTTTCTCTACATATTAAAACTCGTATTTCCATCATTCGTTTTCATTTCTTATGATCTGGATCATCAAAATATTTCAGAATTTTTTTCTATAAAAACCAATGGTTCAGGTTGGGGATTCAGCTCAGTGGCTCAAGCACTTCTCTGGTAAGCATGAGGTCATAAGTTCAATCCCTGGTACCAAAAAACAAAAACAAAAACAAAAACACCAATGGTTCTTACTCTTATTCTTGTAGGAATAGTTTACATTCTAACCTAAAAATTTAGTAAAAGTACAAGTGTTTTTCCCTTCCACTATACAAAGTATACTATATTAAGCATACAATGAAGTAATTTTATCAACTCTGAAATTCATTCGCTGAATTCCAATTTATAAGCTTTGATTTAAAGCAATTCCTAAACAAATGACAGCTGCTTATTTGTCTAAAGTACTTCAAATAATCCAATCCTTAGGACTGTATGTTTTATTATCATAAACTTCATTTACAAGTTATTTCAGGTATTATTCGTTGTAAATAAAGTAGGTACAGTAAAACAGAAAGCAGTACTTTGAAAATGTCTAAAGACATATCTAAGATTTTTTTAAATGAGACTAAATGAAAGTAAAACTTTAACATAGCAATCTAAATGCCTATAAATTTATTTTCACATTAGCTAAATTTAAAATGTACTAAAAACTCAATAATTTTCTTTAAGCTTTCTTTTATACAACCATTTAGCTTACTCTTAACTTATATGAGTAAGAAAGTAGTAGCTACAAGCAGGTTTAACAAGAACTAATCCTGTGCAACCATCTACTTGTGTTACTGTTTATTTTTCATCATAGACTCATGTATTGGCATTTGTCTTTTTCAAACATATAACTCAATTTTAATTTATCAGTGATATAGTTTCTTTTTAAATTAGTTATTATAGATAAGTCTTAGCAAAAATCAAGTTCATTTATCAAGTATGCTTTTCAATTATTTCTTTTACAGAGGCCTTAACTAGAAAATATAGGGTTATTCAGTCAGTTTGTTCCAAAAATATAGCTCAGAGTCTAAAAATATAGTCACAGTAAGTAATGTCCCTATCTGAGTCCAGTATTACCTTGGCAACTTCATGAAATACCCCACTAATTTAATTAGTCAGATTTGCAAAATAATTTAGCAAAAAGAAAATACTCAGTGAGAGGCAGCTATATGTTTCATTGTAGTGTGCAAATACTTTTAAAATACAGATCAATTTAAATATTATTTTGAAAAAAATAAACTATTTTGGTTCTGTTACTACATAAATTACTACATATGAATAAAACACATTAGACATGCTGACAAAATAATACATTGAAATACAAAGGTAAGAATTTTTCCTTTGACATGTGAAACAGAATTTGAAGGAAAAAAAAATCTACCTATGCGTTATCATCCCAGAATAAGTGATCTGCATCTGTTGAAATTAAAAATTTCCATTCTCCAATTTCATATTCCAAGAAAGCAATTTTGTAATTTATATGGATTCTTCTTCTAAGGCTCAGTATTTTACTGGATCAAGTCACACTTAATTTTTAGATTTTCAAACCCTCTAGAATCTTTTACTTTGTACTTTTATAAATTAATATCCAAAACATAAAAAAAACTCAAAGTATTTCTTTATAATATCTAAGAAGCCGGGCGTGGTGGCGCACGCCTTTAATCCCAGCACTCGGGAGGCTGAGGTAGGCGAAGAGTTGTGAGTTTGAGGCCGGCTTGGGCTACAACGCGGCGCAAGGCCGACCTGAGCTACATAGTGCGACCCTGCCTCAAAAAAACCAGGGCCGGGAGTTTGGCTCAGTGGCTTAAGCGCCTGCCCTGGCAGGCGCAAGGCTGTGAGTTCAATCCCCGGTGCCGTAAAACAATAAGAAGAGAGAGACAGGCAGCCAACAGTTATTACTTACTTAATATCTACCAAGTATTTTATAGAGTATATCAAACCCCTTTGAAGTAAAAATCTATTTCAGAGATGAGGACACTGAAACTCACGGTGACTAACTATAATCAAATGCCAAAACCAGTAAAGATGAAACTCGATTTTAATCCAGGCAGTGATTCAATACATCTCTCTTATACCCAAATTTATTAAATAATTGTTAAATTTGTTATTACGTTTCCATTTCATTTTATTCACATAAAAACATCTTGAAAAAGTGCAATTCAGTAACTACAGCCATACTTTCATTACAGAATACAGGCTTTCTAATAAGATAAGTTATAAAAACTTAGTCGTACAATTTAAATTAATTTTCCTATTTGTTTCCAATATAAAATCAAACACCTATTCTCTTCAAAGAAAAATACTTTTCCCCACAGCCCGTGTGTACTCTCTCTCCCGCTCCCCGCCCCTTCATTCTATTAAAAAAGACACTGAGAGTGTCTTTTGGCAATGAAATGCCAACAACCAAAATACACTGAGTACCTCATTACAAATTACTATCCTTTGCCAACAATATAAGCTTGTCTCCTCAGGTCTATGTTATCATTCCTTACAATGGAGACCATTATTTAAGAAATTCTATTTATAAGGAAAAATTTTAAAATTTGTCATTCTGTATTACCTGTACTTGAGTAACTAAAGCTCCCATCATACATCTATCCTTCATTTTTCTATGAAATCTGTCACGCAATCTTAGGTATAGATATATATGCTTTACAAGGAATTCAAGAAAAATGCTGCTTTAACAAGACAAAATTTTAAAAGAGAGATAGCTAGTTGTCTTTCATAATGCCTACAGTGTGAAAATGTGATACACTTTTTATTTTTTAGTGGACAGGTGAATTACACTGACATATAAATAAGTCTTGCCAAATCAACTACATGAGATGTACTTTTTTGTTGAGTTTCTTTGTTTTTTGAGACAGGGTCTTGCTACATAGTTCAGGTTGGTCTCAAACTCTCATCGATCCTCCTGTTTCAGTCTCCCAGATGGTAGGATTACAGGCATGAGCCACCATGCCTGGCTGAGATGAACATTTTTATTTTTAGTTTATGTATGATATGATACAAAGTTAACCAGCACATGCTGGAAATTATACTGGGGAAAAAAATTAAGAACCCTGATCTACTTGTTTGATTTTCTTAAAAAAGTCTTTAAACACAATTAGAGTAATCTGCATTTGAAAAAGACTGCCCTTTAAATAACTGTGGTGATGTAAGTGAGTGGCTAAATGAATACATATGATTTTGCTCCAATAAAATTTTAGTTATGGACACTAAAATTTAAACTTCATATAATTCATATATCTTACAAAATATTATTCTTTTAATCTTTTCAAGCATTTAGAAATGTAAAAATCATTCTTAGATTATGGGCCATATAAAAACGAGCAGTAACCTAGACCCCACTCTAAAAGCAGGGAGATTAGTAGGCTAATCAAAGCAATCTGTGAACAGTAATGACTTGAAAGTAAGTGAAGTGAGAATGAAAGGAAGGCTCTGTAAATGAGATCTAATCTACTCTATGGGCTTCAAAAATTTAATGGTAGCATATGTTCAGGGACCCTTTTATTGGCTCACCATAGGTGATTTTAAGAATAAAATGTAAAAGTTCCCAAAACTACTTTTAAGAAATGCAAGATTTCACTGCTTAACTACATGCTACATTTCAATCTTCTCCATGACTAAGAAAAATACCTGCAAGGTGACTAAAAATGTGTAATTTCTTCTTCTTCCACTAAAGCTTCATGATTCTTAAATACTCAAACCCAGCATGATGGCTCATGCCTGTAATCCCAGCACTCAAGTGGCTCAGCCCAGCCTGAGCTACACAGTAAGGTCAAGACCAGTCTGAGCTACATAACAATACCCTGTCTCAAAAACAAAGCAAAACAAAATATAAATGGATCAAAGCTGCAATTTTAGGTTCACTAGCTCCAGACAGTAAAGTACATCACATAATACATCTATACACTTATACAGAAATACAACCAAGGAGATAATTTAGTCTTGAATTTTTTTGTGGGGGAGGTCTTTTTGAGACATGCAGTTCAGGCTGGCCTTGGGCTCACTTTGTAGCTCATGCTGTTCTCAAACTTGCAAATGATTCTCCTGCCTCAACCTCCCCAGGGCTGGGATTACAGAAGTGCACCACCACACCCGGCTAGTCTTGATTTTATAGTTCCTAAATAAAACATTGTTGAAAGTCACAATTTATAAATTATATTATAGTATCATTTTCTATTTTCATAAAAAACTAATGTGATACATAAGTCTGAATGATAATCAGAATTGAAACCAAAACTGTTTTTTGAATATTAAGCCCACTTATAAAAATTTCTGTATACAATTATTTTGCTTAAATATTCCATAGAAGTAAATTACAAAAGTATGAGCAGCTCATCCAAAATTTATACTGGTACCTCATTTCTCCAAATGTAGGATGAAAATAACTGTATATCACAAAGATGCAGGCAGAATAAGAGAATGTAACACTTGTCTGTGGATGACATACTCCTTTTACTCAATTTCTAATTATAATTCACCTAATTATTACTTAATTTCTAGTTATTATGAGACATTTCCAAAAACAAAGTACAATGCACACAGTAACCACTAAGGAATCTGAGATAGACAGTGTATCACACAATTGAGAGCTATAAAACAATGTATCTATAAAAGAGATGCAAAAGTAAGAACTTCCTAGAATGTTAAATTTGCATTCTGCTTTTAGATTTCAAAGGTTTCTAGGAAATGTGTGGAAATAATATACTCATGTATGAACACAAAAAATCCACATGTGCATAAAAAAGACCTGAGTTTTAGTCCCATATCTGTCACTTTTAGTTGAGATTCTGAGTATCAGTGTTCTTATCTGTAAAAATGAGATCAACATAATACCTTTCTCTTAAAGTTGTTTTTAAGTTCAAATTAGCTAATACATGTGACAGAACTCTGTAATCTCTAAATTGGTGATTTTTCCATCAGGTGCAAAGGTGAGACTTCAGGGAATATGTGGAGAGATTTTTGATTTTTACAAATGGGTACAGGCTAGGAGTACTTCTAAATAGCCTAAAATTCACAGGACAGTCACTGACAATAATTATTTGATCCAAAATGTAAGCAGTGCTAGTAGTTGAAAAGTCTTGCTCTTTATATTCATAATAAGGTGTTTATAGTAATAATTACAAATTTAATTTTTATTGTAATACTTTTCGAACATACAAAATTACAGTGAAAAACATAACACACACTGATGTACACAACTTCCAAACCTTAACAAATCTTAACAATTTCTTATATTTGCATCAATTTATTTTAAAGAAAATGTTTAAAGAAATACAACACTGGTGGCTACACAGAGCTGATATTTTCTTTATGCCACTCTTCAATACAATTTCCTTTCCTCAAAAATCCTTCACTAAAGAAATTAGTCTTAACGTAGTATGCAACATCACATCCATAGTTACATGTATGTGCTTCTACAGATTTTTACATTATGTAACTGGAATGTATTCATACCATTCAGAAATTTGCCATTCTCATCTAATATTTAGGTTTTGAAACTGACTTGTGCAAAAACATGTAGATCGTTGTAGTTCTTTTTAACTTGGGAACTCCATGGTATAAATATATCACAATTTGTCTGTTCTCTTACTAATGAAAAGTAATTTCCATATTTATAGTATTTAAAGGATGCTGCAGTAAGTCACATTCTTTGGCACATGTTCAGTCTGACTGGAATTAAGCTCCTTGTGCAAATGTTTAGAATCTACAAGTAGAATTGTAAATCATACGATACAAAAACTTAAAGCAACCGAATTTCTTCAAAAACAGCTGCACTAATTTTTACTTCCCAGGAAAAGTAAACATTTTCATTTCTTCATATTCTCATAAATACTTAATAAGCTTTTTCATCTTTGCTAAAGAATGTAACTTGGTATCTGATTTTTAAATTGCATTTCCCTCATCAATAATGAAGCTGAGTATGTTTACTGGCCATTTGATGTTTATGTAATCTTGTTTATATCCTCTGCCTATTTTGGCACATTCTTCTCATTGCCATGTTTTCTGATGAAAAATCTGAAGTCACTGGAAATTGCCCCCTCCCCCTTCCCAGGATGTTTTTAAGACTTTATTCCTTTGTCTTTAGTTTTGAGTAGATCAATTAAATAGTAATCAGGTATAAATTTTTTTTTACCTTTATCCTTTTTTTTAGGGTTCTGTGAAGTACACCCTACCACTTGGGGGAATGAACCCCAGGATCTTTATATATTCCACCCCTTTCATTTTTCACTTTCACAGGATCTTGCTACACTGCTAAACTGTCCAGGCTGGGCTAGAATTTGTGATCCTCCTGCATCAGCTTCCCAAAGTACTGGCAGGCATGTGTCACCATGCACAGCTTCAGGAAAGCTTCTTGAATCCTGTACATTTATGTCTTTTGCCAAATTTGGCAAGTTTTAGTCACTGTTTCTTCAAATGTTGTTTTAGCACCATATTTTAACTTTTCTTCTTCTGGAATTCCAATGACATGAACATTAGACATTTTCTTGTCCTCCAGATCCTAGAAATTCTATTTTTCCTCTTATCTTTTTCACTGTTTAAGTATGAATAACTTCTACAGATCTGTTTTCAAGTTCACTGACTCTTTTTCCTCTGTCATCTCTATTCTAGTGAACCCATCAAGTGTGTCCTTTTTCTAATTTTAATTTTAAATTAATTTTATTGGTACATTTTCCATATAAATAATGATCACATACATCATATGGAATTTGTACCTGTACATAATACAGATTCTTCTTTTTCTCCCCATTCCCTTCCCCTCTCTTCAATCCTTCTCCCCATTAATCCTAAATTTTTTATTGGGCTCTTTTTCGTATCTCATATTTCTTTATTTAGACATGTTGTTTTTCATTCATTTCAAGAGAGTTCTTAAGACTGCTTGTGTAGGCATTTTTATAATAGCTATATGAAAATATTTTGTTACATAATTTCACCATCTGACTCATAGTGATGTTGTCATCTACCAATTGTCTTTCCCTTGCAAGGTGGTATTTTCCTACTTCTTTGTATCAACTCCATATTTAATTGGTATATCAATCTTTGTATGTAATTTTAGGTAGTACCTGGATATTCTCAATGTTTTAAGCTATGAGACTCTAAATCATCTTTCATACTAAAAGAGTCAATTCAGTTCTGCAGAGCCTTAGTAAGTAGTATTATTCTCATCTGTACCATGTGCCACTCAGTGGTTAGTCTGGATTCTGAACAGTTATCTCAAGTTAATTCTTAAAGTTTTGGTATGATAAATACAACTAGATCCATACCCGTGGAGCTCAGGGAAGAACCTAAGAATTTTAACAACTTTATAAGCCTGCTTTTCTGAAGTCCCCTTTCCGCAACCTCTTTAGTACTTTCCAATTCCATTTGACTCTTTTTGGGTACTCTGGAAAAAATGTGGGGCCACAGTTACTTGGCTCTGCTACATATTTCTTTTTTCTTTTAATTTTTATTTATTTATTTATTTTCTGCTACATATTTCATGACTACACGTATATCTTGGGCCCAGTGGTGAGAAGACAGAGTTGGGGTAGCGGAGTTGACACCATATTCTTGGGGTCATCGTTCAGAGAAGGCTCTCCTCTCTGAGCATTTTGGCTTACATGAGTTCCCAATGTTGCTATCAGGAGACTAGAGGAAAAGAAAAAAAAAAAAATGAGGGAAAGCATGTGTATTCTCTGAGTGTTATTTTCTTCCCACTCCTCAAACTAGAACTAGATGGTTTCTCCTGAAGATACCTATTCCTGTGTCCTCAGGCACACTTTTTTTGAGCTACATTAATCTCTGACCACTTGACACTACAGGAAAAAACAATCCTGAATTCATTACTGACACAATTTTCCCCCAACCTTCCTGCTGCTATTTACTCTTTGGAATCCTAAAGTAATTGTTTCCTGCATTTTGTCCAGGGTTTATAGTGTATTCAAAGAGGACAGGTTACACTGTATTCACTCTATCATACCTAGACATGGAATCCTTCTCTAATTTTTTACAGTGATGCTACTTATCTTCCTAGTATGTATCCTTAACACAA
This sequence comes from Dasyprocta punctata, assembly GCA_004363535.1. NCBI lineage: Eukaryota > Metazoa > Chordata > Mammalia > Rodentia > Dasyproctidae > Dasyprocta > Dasyprocta punctata. The sequence goes on along the minus strand of RJWM01017843.1, from coordinate 20,159 downwards.
ATCCCTTGTTTACAGCATGGCAAAATCTATCTATCTAACTATATATCTATCTATCCATCCATCCATCCACCTATCTATGATCTATGTGTGTCTTTTTAGGCTTCTGGAAAAATGTGGAAGTCAGAAACTGGCAAATCTGTAGATGTAGAAGTGCTTAGGGACTGGTTGTATGCTCTGCTGTGGAAACTTGTTCACTGGTATGTAGGTGACACTGACTGGCTAACATTTAAAAATGTGATCACTGAGCCAAGTTATCACTTACAGATCCTAGCCTTAGGATGGAACTCATGGACCCAGACATCAAGGTAGCCCACATGACCCTGGAATCCAGGTATGTCCCTGCAGACCCAGGCATCAAGTCTATAATAGTGTAAGACCAGTGCCTGCAGAGTGAGGTTCAAGGCCTGCCCTGAGGTTAACTTTGGGACAAGGTTTCAGGCTAGCCCTCACTAATACAAATGCCAGGCTCATCCCTGTGGATCAAGTCTCCAGGCCCACTCTAGCACACTTAAGTCAGGCTCCAAGGTCACCTCAATGGACCCAAGCTCCATATCCGTCCCTGTGGATTGGGGGCCTCGGTCCACTCAGTTGTTGAGCCAGGCACTGGAAAAACCTAACAAGGATGTTTTCAACAAGTACACTCTCAGACCAAGTCACACAGCCTGAGCAGAATCTCAAGATGAACTAATTGGTGAAGTCTTTCGTACCACAAACCAGCCTACAAAGAGTAAAATAGGTGCTTATTTCTTGAAATGTATATACATCAAGCCAAGGCCACAAGGATTATGAACGATCAGGAAAATATCACTAAGGAACATAGTAAAGTAACAGATCATAATGAAATAGGGATCTGCCAGGCATGGTGGTGCACATTTGTACTCCCAGTTACTACTTGAGAGGCTGAGGCAGAAGGATTCCAAATTTGAGGTTAACCTGGGCCACTTAGCAAGACCCCATCTCAAAATCAAAATTTTTAAAAAGGGGTGAGGATATAGCACAGTGGTAAAGCACTTGCCTAGGATACACAAGGCCCTGGGTTTATTCCCCAGCACAACCAAAGAAAAGAACAACGAGAAGAGAGGAGAGAGAGAAGGAGGGGAGCAAGTGTGACAGCATGAGACAGAACGAGAGGGCAAGACTGACTGATCTACAAACTGTATGGTAAAGACTTAAAAATAAAAAATTACAGTTCAGTGAAAAATAAAAGTTCACTGAGCTATAAGAGAATACACAAAATTGAACATTTCCAGGGAGCTTTAAAAGCAGAGTCAGAAGAAAGAATAAATGAGTTCAAAGACCCATTTCGAGGAGGAGGAGGAGTGGGGGGAGGAGGGGGAGGAGAGGGAGGCGAAAGGGAGGGGAGGGGGAGGAAGAGGGGAGGGGAGGAGGAGGAGGAGAAGAAAAAGAAGAAATATAATAATGATGAGGAGGATGATGATGATGAAGAAAGAGTTCAGAAAGCCCTATAGGGTTCATGGAATATTATGAAGCAGAGCAATGTTCACATAAGAAGAATTTCAGAATGGACAAAGACAGGAACAGAAAGCATATTTCAAGAAATAATGATTAAAAAACTTCCATAATCTGGAAAAACAAAAATTCAGAGCTACGAAGCCAGAAGATTAAACATAAAGAGGTCTTTACCAAGGTACATGTTAACTATATTCTCAAAAGTTCAAGACAAAGAGGAATTTTTGAAAACAGCAAAAGAAAGGAAATCATCACATATAAAGGAACACCCATCAGATATGAGTCGATTTCTCAACAAAAACCTTACAGGCTAGGAGAGACTGGCATGATATATTCAAAGTTATGAAAGAAAAAACAATGCAAACCAAGAATATTTATGTGCCAACACTCATTTAGAAAGGAAGGAGTAATCAGATTTTTAAAAAATGTGATCAGAAAAGCTAAAAAACCTAACCATCACTAAAACTGCCTTACAAGAAATGTTACGAATACTTCAGGTTGAAACGAAATACTGCAAATTTAACATGAAAACTGTAAATCTAAGAAGATCATCAAATTCAAAACACACTGATTCTGTAATGGTGGTATGAAAGTCACATTTAATTCTAATATAAAAGTTAAAATACGTAATTTTTAAATGACCATAGTTATAATAATTTGTTAGTAGTTATATGTTCTACACAGGTTGTAAACTGTGATATCAATAACATAAAAATGTGGAGAGAGAAGAAATTAGAACAGAATTCTGTATGCAGATGAAGCTATTAAAACTTAAAATGGACTATTATAAGGTATTTCACAATAACCAAATGAAAAAAATCTGTAGTGTATTATAATAAATCCAAAAGAGACAGTAAGAGAGGAAGTACGAAACAAAAAGCCAGGGGTAGTGGCACAAGCCTGTAATCCCAGCACTTGAGAGGCTGAGACAGGAGGATCGCTAACAGTTGAGGCCAGCCTGGGCTACAAAGTGAGTTCAAGGCCAGCTTGAATTGCATTGTGAAACCTTGTTTCAAAAAGACCAAAAAAATGTCAGAAAAAAACAAAATGGCAGTACTCTTTACCTGTCAATAGTTACTTTAAATGTAAATGGGTTAAAATGTATTATGTTCAATATATGCTGTCTACAAAGACATTTACTTTAACTCTAAAGACATATATAAGTTAACAGTAAAGGAATGGGAAAAATATTTCATACAAGTGGAGATCAAAGGAGAGTAGCGGGGCTATAATTATGTCATATAAAATAGACTTAAAGTAAAAAAACTTTCATAAGAGACAAAGAAAGCAATTATATGACGACAAAGGGGTCAATTCAATAAGAGGATATAAAACAATGAACATCTATGTATCTGAACTGAAGCAAAATATATAAAATAAATCTCAACTAAGTTGAAGAGACGCATGCACAACAATACAATAGTAAGGGTCTTCAACAACTAATTTTCAACAATGAATAAATCATTCAGGCAGAAAAACATCACAGCACACTTCAACAACACTATAAACCAAATGGATCTAAAAGAAACATACAAAAAATTTTAACAAACAGCAGAGTATGCATTCTTTTCAAAATTACAAGGAACGTTGTACAGGATACATCATCCTACCATTTCTATTCAGCATGGTACTTCAGGTCCTAGCCAGAGCAACTAGGAAAGAAAAAGAAATATAAGGCATCCAAATTGGAAGAGGAAACAGAAAAACTATGCACAGATGACATGATTTTTCATATACTTGGAAAATCCTAAATATTCCACCATAAAACTGTTAAAAATAGGAAACAAATTCAATAAAGTTGCAGAATGTAAATTTAACTGAGAAAAGGTGTTTCCATAAACTATTGAAAAATAAAATTGAGAAAAGAGCCAAATATAGTAATATCTAAAACCAGAATAACAATAGCAAGAAAACAAGTAACTCTAAAAATAAAGAAGACCCAAGTAGACATTTCTCCAAAGATGACATAAAAAAAGGCCAATACACATATAAGACAATGCTCAACATCACTATCATCAGGGAAATTAAAACCACAATACTGTTTCTCCTCTTAGCTTTTATAATAGCTATAATCAGTAAGGCAAAAATAACGAAGTGTTGGTACGAATCAGGAAAAAGGGAACTCTTGTACCATATTGGTAGAAACGTAAAATAGCATAGCTATTCTAGAAAACAACATGAAGCTTCCTCAAAAAAATTAAAGCTAGAACCACTAGGTGATCCAAACATCCTACTTTTTGGTATACATCCCTAAATGAAATCAGCGTGTCAAAGAGATATATGTACTTTCATGTTCACTGCAGCATTATTTGCAATAACCAAAATACAAAATCAACCTGTGTCCACTGACAGATGAATGGACAAACATAACATAGGGTGAGTATAAAAACACTGTAATACTAGACAACATTTTAAAGAGACAGAACTCTTTTCATTTCAAAAAACTTGAATGAAACAGGACACTGTGCTAAGTCATGCACAGAAAGGCAAATATAACATGATTTCAGTGCCATGTGGAATCTAAAAATGTTGAACTAATTAAAACAGTAGAGCAGTGGTTACCAGGGGCTGGAGAAAATGGGCAGAATCTGCTGTAAAGGGTAAAAAGTTTCAGATAAGGGGAATATGGCATTATGATACATATTTTGGAGGTTTTATCTATGACTCTTGACTCTTAACTCACACCCCAAGCCAGGCCACAGAATTTCTCTTCCCTCAAGTAAAGTAGGTCATAGAAAATCAATCTTCCTCTACTCTTGTATCTTGAATTTGGCCATAAACAAATTCTCTGAGTTATGGTTTTCAAATACTAAGTCACAAGAACCTCATCATGCCAGAGGGGTCCTGAATAGCCTGGAGAGAGTAATGAGGCACAGAGAGGACAAGACAAATGTGACAAGAAAGCTGGGTCTCCCCACCCATTCTATTAGTTTTGGATCATACAGCAATTAGCATTTGAACACAGTTCCACACAGTTATCCATACTTCAATAAAGATTACACAATGAAATCTACATAAAAATCTTAAAAGATGAGGTTTGAAGACCTTCCAGATACTTGAACACATGGCAGTTCCTACAGGGTAGAATGCTCCAAGAGGCAATGGGAGCTCTGCAACCCTTTTAGACCTAACAGTATGCATTTCTTCATCTCTATCATTGTAATAGTACTCACAAACTGGTAAATGTGATTCTCTGAGTTCTGTGGGGCCCTCAAGCAAATGAACCTGAAGAGGGAACTATGGAAATTCCAATTCATAGCCAGCTCGTCACAAGCACAGATAAAACAATAGGTTATCACTGGCATCTAATGTGGCAGAGTATGAGGGCAGTCTTGGGGACTAAGGCTTAAATGTGTAGGACCTGACACTATCTAAAAGAACAGTCTCAGGACTAAATAGGACTAGAGGACACCAACTAGGTATCCACCATAGACCTATTTCTTGGTGATCACAAGAAATTCCTTCGCATTTTGAGGTTATAAAAGGCTCTAGGTGGATTTTAGTATGAGAGCAGACGATTAAGACACTGTTTTTCCAACACTGCTATAGTTTAGATCCAAAATGCCACCCAAAAGTCTTGTGTTCAGAAGTGGAACTTTTGGGAGGTGAGTGGACCTTGGAGGCATTACATTCTGTGTATTAATTTATTGATGAGTTCACAGCTAACTGTGCTGTTCAGAATTGAATGAAGCCTGACCAGAAGAGTTGAGTCACTAGTGGTACAACACAAAAGAGTATATTCTTATCCCAGGCTTGCCCCACCCCTACTGCTATAACAGGAGCAGCTTTCCTCCACTTGTCCTTCTACCATGCCATTTCTGCCTTGGAGCTGGCCAGCCATGAACAGAAGCCATGACACAGTGAGCCAAAATAAACCTCTCCTCCTTTAATTAAACCCTTGAAGCATAACAGAGGGTGCCACGTACACACCCTTAACTTCTATAAATTTTTATGCTAGCATAATAATACCCAGCAACGTGTCTCAGTACCTTTCCCTGAGGGATACATAAAGCAATATTTGTGAATATGTGCAAAAGTGTCAAACCAGAATGTATACCCGTTATGCTCCATGGAACAGTATTTGGGTATGTTTACCTAAACATCACAGAGGGTATAAAACGCTCACACCACTCTAAGATTTTTTTTTTAAGTTTTCTTTTGATTTTTCTGGTAGAAGTAGCCCAATTCGGTAAAATGGCACATGAAAAAACAGATTTGCAAGTTTTGGAGGAGGTCAAAAGTGAATCATCAGATTACTAATGATGAAGATGATCCATTATGGTAAAATACATGTTTTTATAACAGAAGAATAGTGTGGGTAAATGATGATGATGATGACAATGACAACGACAAAGACAATTTTGATGTTGGCTGTGTGAGCCAACCTTCCTGTGACAGTGAAATGGTTGCAGGAGTTTGAAAACATTTGACAGACTGGGCTAGAGAAGCCCTAGACTGCTGAAAGCAGAGCTTGATGAGTGATTCTGGTTGTAGCTCAAAAAACAAGAAAGCTGATAGAAATATGGACAATAAAGGGTAGGCTCATGAGATTTTAAAATAGAAATGAGGACTGTAGTGGAAATGGGACAAGAGGACATGCATGCTTCATTCCGACAAGGAATTTGTCTATATTTTACCCATTTCTTTAAACAGTGGTGGTGAACCCATGGCATGTGTGCCACAGTGGGCTATTTGTAGCATTAACAGTTCCAAAAGATTCGCCATCACTGTCCTAAGTCTTTGTGTGAGACTAAATTTAAAGGTGGTGAGCCAGGCATAGTGGCACACATCTGTAATCCCAATATTCAAAAGGCTGAGACACGAGGATCACCACAAGTTCAAGTTCAGCCTGCACTACATTTTAAGTTCTTTGTACCAGGTATCAAACTCACAACCTTGCGCTTGCCAGGTAGGCACTTGTGCCACTGAGCTAAATCCCCGGCCTACATTCTAAGTTCCAAGGTCAGCCTGAACTACACAGAGAGAGGTTGTCTCAAAACGCAAACAGAGGCTGAGACAGAAGGAGCACAGTGAGTTTGAGGTCAGCCTAGGCTACATAACGAGTTCAAGGCCAGTCTGCACTACATAGTGAGACCTCTCAAAAAGTAAATAAACAGAGGCGGAGGAAGGAGCACAGTGAGTTTGAGGGTAGCTTGGGTTACATAACTGAGTTAAAGGCAAGCCTACACTACACAGTCAGATCCTGAATCAAAATAAAACCAAAAACAAAAGCCAACAACAATAAAAAGAGAAAGAAACATCAAAAGAGAGTCTTTAGAAAGTGGTCAGTAACTGGCTGTGTAAACTGGCTGCAGAATAGCTGGCATCATATCCCCACAGTTGGCCCCATAAGTCCTGGGGGCAGGCTGGGAGGGAAAAAGAGACCAACACAGCTTAAGCTGTAATGGCGGAAAAAAGTACTGCTAGAGCGCCCCTAGTAAACTTCGATACCAACCAAAATATGAACTTGTAAAATGCTATAAAGTGGGTTATATCTAGAAAATATACATGCACACAATCTTTATGTGTCCCTTATAGTATTCTAAGAAACAGTGGTTACTTTGCCACTTAGAAAAAAGCTCTTAGAGCAGCTGCTACTCTTAAAATGGAAAACAGGTTTCCCCAGCACCTTCTGGTTAATCCCCCACTGAACTCAGTGGGAATGACTGCCAGACAAGCAGCTGAATTCCTTTCTGGAGACAGATCTCTGATTATATGGAACCACTGAATGCTAAGAGGGCAACTGAGGGGCCATGGCTGGGTTGACTCCCTGGTGAGTACCCAAAGGTTCCTTAGTAAAAGCTGGGTCTCAAGAGCCTGGTTGAGTAACCAGCAGAGAAATTTCGATTTATCTATTCCCTGCCAAATGCACTCCTCAGTGAGGTGAGAGGTAAAATTCTCAGTGATCTCCTGGTAGCCACTGTCCCAGAGTGACCTGAGACAACACACTGTTAGAACCCTGTGCTAAGTCATGCACAGAAAGGCAAATACAACATGATTTCAGTGCCATGTGGAATCTAAAAATGTTGAGCTAATTTTAAGCCTCCATTAAGAGTTAAAAACCAATTTTAAAAAAATTTTTTTAAAAAGTTGAGCTACAGGTTTGGACTCTTTCCCTCTCTGCTATTAAGATAGACTTCTCCTTTTTAGATATGTCTTGATACAGATATGGACCAGAAATAGGTGAAAACAATATGATCTGACGATCTGCGGGGATACCAAGGCCACCTCCAGGTCACCTATTTAAGGCAACTCATTTCTTAGGGAAAAAAGGTACTAAGTTCAGAGAGAATCCCACCCATTCTGAACTTTCCTTGCCAAAATGTATCAAACAACTGAGAGCCATTCTGGGGGTGACCGAGTTTTGCAGAATTTGGATTCCAGGATATGCTGAAAAGGCCAGGTCCCTTTATCAGCTTCTTAAGGAGACCCAGATGCAGGGACTTACCTCTTTTCATGGAGCACAGACACCAAACAGGCTTCCCAGGTTCTCAAGATGACCCTACAGGATGCCCCTACATTGGGACTCCCCAGTCAAGACAAGTACGCTCTCCTATTAACTGAGAAACAGGGAGTGGCTTTAGGGGTTCTTACCCAGTTCCTGGGGCCTAGTCACCAGCTGGTAGCCTATTTAAGCAAGAAACTGGACACTGTGGCCAGAAGATAGCCAAGTTGTTTATGGGTCTTTAGCAGCAGCAGGGATATTAGTTCCTGAGACTTATAAGCTCACCCAGGAGAGGACCGTTACGATGAAGTGCCCCCACAATATTGAAAAATTTCTTAATGTCCCAGTCCACCGCAGGTCTCTGATGCAGATTTTAAAATATCAGGTTCTCTTGGTAGATGTAAATACTGAAACCTGTCAAAGCCTTAACCCTGCCACCCTCCTGCCTAATCTCCAAGAGCCAAAAGAAAGTGAACATAATTGTACACAGGTTCTAATCCACACCCAACGGCTAAGGAAGGGTTAACTAGTCAGGCTCTCAATGACCCAGAGGACAAGCTGTTCACTGATGGCAGCTCCTTTGTGCAGGATGGACTCAGGAAGGCAAAATATGCCATGTGGGAGTGTTAGAGTCAGGCCTGTTACCTCACAACACAAGTGCTCAAAAGGCAGAGGTGATTGATCTCACTCAAGCGCTGATTTGACAAGACTTGAGAGAGTAAACATCTATATGGATTCTAAGTATTCATTTCACTGGTTCACGTTCATACCCTTATCTGGAGGGAACGAGGTCTAATAATTTCTAATGGATCTTCCATTAAACATACCCCAGAGATTCCATAACTCACTGAGGCTGTATACTTGCCTTAAGAAGTGGCAGTAATTCACTGCCCAGGACATCATGGAGGAACAGATCCTATTACTGTGGGCAACAGAACTGACTGATCAAGAGACAAATGCAGCTGCATCTTGGCAGCTAGAATGCCCCCTCTTGTGGTCCACTAGTTTATTGCCTACTAGTCCACCTATTTATTCTGAAAGGAAATTCGACATGCCAAGGGCCAGGGATGATGGGCCCTTAATGCTGAGGGATGGTGAGCTAGCATCAAGGGTCACCTCTGTCTGCCAAGAGGCTTGGCATGGAAAGTAATTAAAAAGACCTATGATACTTGTCTTTTAGGACAAAAGAACACCCTTACCTTGGATACTAAGTCCCTTCTAAGAGAAGGACTTGATGGGAAGTGACCCAACAAATGGTGAAAGATTTGGTGTCTAAGGACTGATCTTCAGAATGTCCAATTAAAACTACCAGGAGTATAATATCGAGGAAGTTGTCCAGGAAAAGAATGGCAAATTGATTTCATTCACATGCCAGGAGGCCAACACAGCCAGTACCTCTTAGTACTGATCAACACTGACACAGGCTAGGTAGAAGCCTTTCCCACTCAGAGTGAAAAGACTCAAGAAGTAGTCAGGGTCCTTGCCCACGAGATAATTATAAGGTTTGGAGTATCATGAAGTCTCCAAAGCAACAATTGGCTTGCGTTCTGCTCTGAAATTACCCAGGGTATCTCAAAAGCCCTGGACACTGAGTATCAGCTTCACTGTGCCTGGCAGCCCCAGTCATCAGAGAAATAGAATAGCCTAATGGAATACTCAAGAGACACTTGCTCAAGTTGGTACAGGAATATAAAGCCCCTTGCAAAGAGCTCCTACCTGTGGCCCTCCTACAGGCCAGAAATACACCTAGGTTTCAGGGGCTGTCTCCCTTTGAACACCTGTATGGAAGACCTTTCTCAAAAATGATGTCCTAATTGATGGGGTAATCAAAGAAACCTTGAGATAAGTGAGGTCCTTACCCTGGTTCCAGCAGATCTTGTCTGCCTTAAGGCAAATAGACCCTGGGTCAACTCCGTCTAGCTAGTCTCACTTCTGCCCTGGGACCCTGGTTCTGGCCAAAACTCTAGACACACAAGATCTAACTAAACCCCAGTGGTAGGGCCCCAACATGGTGATCCTTTTCCATCCCTCTTGCCACATCCAAGCCCACCTACACCTGTGAAGCTGTAGAGGACCAAAAGTTTCTGTTCAAAAGACAAAACCAAAAAAAAAAAAAAAAAATCTGAAGTGTTATACCAAACATTAAAGGAGAGTGCAATTTCTTTCTAGTGTGACACAGGAATATTCAGAGTCATTACAACAAAAATATTACTGGATATGTGGCCTGCAACTCTTACCAAGTGCCTCAGGACTCCCTTGGTGGGTATCCCTGTTTCAAGGAAATAATTGGGATGTGTTACAAATTACATTGATGAGACATGGAAAGTCTCAGCAGTTCATTATTTAGCTCACTGTTACAAGGTAACTGACTGGCCTATAAATTCAACTCTTAATGATCCCATACATAATCAGATTTTTTCTAAAAATGTCACTGAAGCCTCTCTGTTGGCTTTGGTAAAGCCCCTACTACTAAGAAGGCTTTTCTGGGAAGATGGCAGAGTAGTAGGATGCAGGGAAAACAGCCTCTCTCAGAGACACCGTCTAGACATGGGAATACACCATCTTGAGGAAGACAAAAAGGAGGAAGATGGGTTCCTTGGACCCAGGAAGAGCTTGAACTCTGAATTGAATCCCACAGAGAGAGGGAAAAGGAAAAATCCAACTAAGAAGAAGACGGTAGCTGGTGGTGCCTTCTCCCAGAGCCAGACTCACTGCATGAGTGGAGCTGTAGGAACCCGGAGGTGGACTCACTGTGCAAGGGGAGCTGTTGGAGCCTGGAGCCAGACTCACTGTGTGAGCAGAGCTGTCAGAGCCTGGAGGCAGATTCACTGCATGAGTGGAGCTGCTGGAGCCCAGTGGAACAAGGTTGCGGTGTTGGCAGTGGCTGGCAACCCCGGGGTCTCTGCGGAGCCATTCACTGGTGGAGGAGAACGGCAGGCACAGAGGACTGTGCTACCTGGCAGTGTGTGCAGAGGGTTTGGTCCTCTCGCGGGAGAAAGCGATTTGCCAGGAGCCATTCTGGAGTCTGGCCAGATAAACTTGGGGCTAAAACTATTCTCGGCTTCTCCCAGCAGCTCCTAGCTGGGCGCAGATCTGTAGAGACTGCTTGGATTGCTGCAAGCCCAAGGAGGTTAGTCTCATGGCAGACCTGCTAAGGTTGTCTACTACTCCATCCACGAACAGTTGCTGGCTTGAGGGGATACAGTGCCATGATTTGGGTTGCTGTCTCCACAGGCTGTCTACCAGTGAATCCAGACAGAAACCTGGAAGTGGACTTTTTCTTTCTTTCTTTCCTTCTTTTACTTCTGGCTCTCTTTTTTTCCTCAGTTCTCTGCAGCAACTTCCCTAAGTTGGTGGGACCCATCTTTGCCCTCCAACCTACTTACAGTCTCTTTCTCTTTTCTCACCTCTCTTCGTTCTGTTAAATTCATTTTGGATTCTGACCCCTGGGGACAGAGTTGACATTCTGTGAACATATGTACTGTATTCTGATGCATGGTTGCAAATTTAGTTTATACGGTTGGGGATTGCAAATCAGGGGTTGGCTCAACCCCTGATTTGCAAAATAGTAAGTTGGCTCAACTTACTATTTTGTTGACTGTGTTTGGTGCTGTGGGTGCTACTGCAGCCAGGATTAACCTGATTGATCTGGATAGCTGTTGGCCCTGATGGTCCAGGACTGAGACTGACTGGGGGTCACGGAGAGAGTGGAGGCATGGTGCCAAGGAACCAGGGTCTGGGCTAGGCGAGCAATGGTTTCTCATCTCTGACAAAGTAAGGAGGTGGGATTTTCCGATAGACTCGGAGCCCAGGAACCAGCTACACCTGGAAGAGATCTCTGGGAAGTGCTTTTCACCTGATAGTCCTTAATACCACCATTAAAGTAACCCACTGCAGGCAACTAACAGGTATCGCTCTAGGAATTAAACTAAAAAAGAAAAAAAAATGAGAAGACACTTAAACAGGTCACAACCTCAGACACCCAGTTCCCCAAAAGCAAACCCAGGGGACAATGAGGCTGGAAAATCCGAAAGCCCCCCACCGGGTTTTTCCAAAGTGGTAACAAAGCAATTGAATGAGGCTTTGGAAAAAATGAAATCAGAAATAATCTCAAATAACCACAGAGATTACCAAAATACATACCATGCTTAGTGAGGTTAGAGCAGACACAGACAAAAAAATAAATGAGCTTACACAAATTACAGAAGTACAACACAGGAAGCAAAAGGATTCTATAAAGCAGATTCAAGCAGATATTCAGGAGAATAGAAACTCCATTGAAAGTATTCAAAGCAGGTTAGACCAATGTGAGGACAGGATCTCAGAT
>RJWM01017842.1:0-41949 GCA_004363535.1 Dasyprocta punctata | reverse complement strand
AAAGAAAAACGCAGTAACACACATGCCAGAGGTTCACCACCACTGTTCTGTATCAGCTCAGTTCCAGTGAGCACGCAGGAAATGTCACGAGCCCTCCACTGTAGACACGTCAGTCACTGGAGTCAGGTGTGAGGTGTCAGTTCAGTCGCTCAAGCCTTGTGCAGGTGAGTAGTTGTTCACCTGTTTTTCTTCCTTTTCCCACTCACACTTTGCAAGTATCTTTGGGGAAACTCGATCTAGCTTGGCAGATTTGTTTACCAGAATGTAAACATCTCAAGTTGTTAATTTGCCAGTTTTGATTATTCTAGAACAATTGGCTCTTTACAAAGTCAAAATTGCTTGGGTTAAAAGCATAGACTTAATCCAAAATTTCAGATATGTGGGAAAGATGAATTCCTCTTGCCTACCTTGTACCTGGAAACCTACCAAGGTAAAGAAACAGGACGCACGAGTGCTGCTTCCTATGAGCGGGGTTGGTGCTGTGGTGCGGCTCCGGAGCCTGTGCAGATGCCTGCAGCCTGTGCTCAGGCCCCACCACCTGGCCCCTGGTCCTGGGAGAAACCAGCTTGGGTGTTGTACATGGAACGCCTGCTAAGCTCATCATTGGAGTTCGTGGTATCGAATGATCCCGTGGGCTGCATCATATATAAAAATGACTGTGCTTTATTTACTTCTTCACTGCTTTGATAAAAACTTAGTTTTGACTTTTTTTTTTTTTTGGTACCAGGGATTGAAGTCATGACCTTGCGCTTGCCAGGCAGGCGCTTATGCCACTGAGCTAAATCCCTGACTCTTTACTTTTGACTTTTGATCTTTATTTTTCTGTTGTGGTATAACAGTTACAATATAAAATTTACCTTTTTAAGTTTTTAATTGTACAGTTCAGTGACGTTAATTACCTTCACATCCGTGTGCAGCCATCTCCAGCATCCATCTCCAAAATTTGTTCATCTTCCCCAACTGTAACTCTGTGGTCATTAAACAATAATTCCACATTGTCCTTTTCAACTGGCCCTCACCATTCTACTTGTTGATGATTGTGACTGTTGTAGGTTCCTCTGATAAGTAGAGTCATCCAGTCTTTGTCTTTCTGTGTCTGGATTATTTCATGTGGCTTAGAGTCGTCAGGGTTTATGCATAGTAAGTATAACACGTTACAATTAATTTCTTTTAAAACTAATCTTTGATGTGTGGCTTTGCTGCATTTTGTTTCTCCTTTCATCTGTTGATGGACTGTTGGGTGTTTGTTTCTGTCTTTGGATTATTGCGAATAATGCTGTGAACATGATGAGTGTATAGGTACCTGTTCGGGTCCCCACACTCATTTCTTTTGGATATACACCCAGAGTTAGAATTGCTGGGTCACATGGTAGGTCTAGTTTTAATTTTTTTTTTCTTGGTGTGGAATTACTGTACTGTTTTGCACAGCAGTGGTACCATCTTATATTCCCACGTGATCATTGATTTTTCTGTGTAATTTGAAGACTGCATGAAGAGAAGCGTTGATGAACTCTGACAGCCTTTTATTTGGATTGGTGGTGTCGGCAGTCATCTGTTATGATGGCCCGTGGTCATCTTTTCAGGTTCCCCTGATTTCTGGGTGATTTCTCAGAATTTTTGTCAGGTAAAGGAACTACAACATACCTGTTTTTTAGCGAACTCCACAGATCAGCAGCAAGGACACAGGCCTCTCATAAAAATAGTGTTTTGAACGTTGTCTCATTGTAGAGAGTTGCCACCAGTCACAAGTATTCCCTGTGGGGTTGCTATCACCTCTATGCCGGGACCACAGCCTTCTTCCTGCCCTTATTTCGTGAGTGGGGTGCAGAAAGGGGACAAGTGCTGCTTCTAGTCTCAAGGGGTTCCTTCGCCTGCTTAAGCACAGTGGCGGGGGGTGCGGGCCAGGTGGGGCTGCTGGATCTGGTCCTGCTGAGCCGGCCTTGCCTTGGTGGGGATGCGTCCCTCTAGCCAGCTGTAACCTTGGCTTAGGACCTGGGTAGAGCAGAACCAGGACACTAGGGTCTACTTTCCTGGGATAGGCAGGGTGACCATCCCAACAGTCTGGATGGTCTTGCCCATGCTGCTGTGCATTATAAAAAAACAAGGCAGAGAGATTACCCCCTAAGGTGGCTGCTGGCCCAGTCAGCTTCACATTTCCTGAGTTTGTGTTCAGTTTAAAGAACCATGGTGGTTTCCACCTGGACTGATTCTGAGGCGTGGATTTAGATGGTGGGTTGCACTTGTTCTGAACCCAGGTAAGGCAGGCTAAAGAAGTTGGTCCCTGAGCCTGCTGTCGCTGGTCTCTGTTGTTTGTCACCAGACTTCCTTGCTGAACCAAATAAGTTTGACCAGACTTCTTATTCTGGATAAAATTGCCAATCTTCCTTGACTTTAGGGTTACCCTGAAGGACAGTTTGTGGGAAGCTGTTTGTTCTCTGTTTCAGCTTTTAAGGTGAACAGACTCTCTGCAAACATGCTTGCTTCCTTTCATCAATTATTGTAGATCCGTTCTAGCACAGTATGTGTAATGGTGTTTAGGCTCAGTGAACTGTGAGCATAAATATCAGGTTTACTCTGATCATGGAAGGGCGGCGGATGGAAAGTTTTGGCAGTGTGTGAGCTATCTAATGTCCTATTCATGGTTTTCAGAGTTTACTTTTGTTTTTATGGAAAGCTTATTTTAGTTCAGTGCAGACTCTGTACAGCACTGTAGGTTTTCATGCAGGTTATTGCCATGGGATCTAGGCCCTTGGCTGGATTTTCTAGGTCTTTAGTGTTGTGGACAGATTTCCTGCACTTTCTTTGTATTTGATTCCTTGGGTGACCATTAGAAATAATACTATAAATTGTGTGTAGTATAATTGTCTTATTCTCCTTGCAACCCCTGACTACAACCATTGTCAAGGTGAAACAGTGGTATATATGGAAATAATGCATCTCCCTTAGAAGCATGTGATACTTTTGTTGGACTTTTCATTATTGGTGTTTTCTAACATTTTGACAAAATCAGACTGAACTGGTAGTGCTTCGTACACGTTTATAATACTTTAATATTTTTCTTCTAAAGAGTTTCATTTTCATTTCCCTATTTCACTGTAGTTCCAAACTTGACTCAGACCTGGTATTTCATGAAAAGTTAATCCCATCAGGGTATAGTTTGTCAGTCTTTCAGTTTGCTGGGGAAGAGCTAAGAAGTGCAGAGTGGTGAGTGGCAGTTGCGTCTTGCCATCTGACAGCATCATCTTGGCATGGGGCTGCGAGATGCTGGGAGGAAGAGCTCTTGTTCAGTGGCTCCCAGACTGTGCTGAATGTTGGGTTCACATGGGGAATCTTTTTTATTTTTTATTTTTATTTTTTTGTGGTGTCGAGGATTTGTGATACCAGGGCCTTCACACTTGCTGCATTCCCAGCCCTTTTTTACTTTTTGTTTTGAGGTAGGATTTCACTAAGTGATGGAGTTGCTCAGGCTGGGTTTGAACTTGTGGTCCTCCTGCTTCAGCCTCCCAGAATCCTGAACAATAGGCATGTGCCACCATGCCCAGCATGTGGGGAGTCTTTCTTACTACATGGAGGTATATGGTTTGTGTCTCTAGCTATTCCAATTTAATTGTTATTGGGGGAGGTTTAAAGGTTCTCAGGGATACTAACAGGCCTCACATACATGTTCACTTTAATCTTATTTTATGTTTTATCACCAAGACTTTTCAATATATAAGGTTTGCATGTGGGCTGCATGCTCAGTCCTTCTCAGTGGGGAAATCTCAGATACAGACCTCAGCAGTGGTAGCTGTTGATCAGCACCAAGTGTCTTAGGGTCTGGGCTGAGTCTTTGGTAGAGGAGGCTTGGGGGACTTTGTGGAAGATGCTGTGGTAGGTTGGATGGGCTCCAACAGCACTCAGACCTGAGTTTTAACCCTGATTTTACCATTTACTGAACTGTAAAGTCTTAGAGAAGTGCATTCGTCTCTCAGAGTCTCAGTTTCCAGATCTTTACAATGGAAATAAAGAAGTGCGTGCTTCATAGGGTTACAGGGAGTCCTGGATGAAACATCTTCTGTGAAACACTTGGTACAGATGAAGCACCAGGAAGGCGAGGGCTGTCATAAGGGTAGATCTGCGGTTCTGCAGTTGGAATGCTTGTGTATGAAGCCCATTTTTCCTCTTTCTAGCTGTTTGCCTTAGGCAGGCTGCTCTGAGCTCCACTGTCCTCATTTGTAAAATGAAGATGATAATAGTACCCAGCTCACATGTTTGTGGTAAGGACCGAGCAAGTTAGGCTATGGAAAACATTTAGCACAATGCCTGCCAGCTAGTGAGTATCCTAGCACCCATTGTCTTTGTTCTGGGGTCATTGAGGGGTTGAGTACACATAGTTAGACAGAATGACTGCAGGGGTGCAGAGTGGAAGTTTCCCAGCGATAATGGAGATGTGCAGGGTCGGGTGGGGGCTTGTTAGGCAGAATGTGCCTTGAGCAGAAGGTTGAGATGGAAATTGATCAGGGAAGGTTGCAGCATGGTATGGTGTAAGAATTTAGGATAGTGTGGGGAGGTCTTTTAGAAAGGCACTCGGGGCCAGGTAACCACCCAAAAGGCTTTTAACCTAGATGGGATAAAAGGGAAAGGGAGGCTTCCTGATACTGCTTGGCTTGCTGCCGCTGCCTTTTGCCTGCTCTGCCATGGACTGTTTCTTCTCTGCTATGCCCTTCTGTCATGCTACCCTGCCTTGGAATTGGCCAACTATGGACTGAAACCTCTACAGACTGTGAGCTAAATAAACCTTTTCTCCTTTAACTTGTGGGTGTTGAATATTTTGTCCCAGCAATGAAGAGTAACTAAGATAGCATTTGAAGTTTTTTTTTTAAGTTGATGAAGAGTAGCCACTGGAAGTTTATGAGTAAGGAAAAAGCTGAACAGGGCAGTACATCTACTGGTGACCTCCTGCCTGTGATTACTCATGAGGGTTAAGGGGCTCCTATAGTAGCAGTGACCTTGGAGTTGGAAAGGGGAGGTCAGATTTAGAGTTGCAATCTGAGTCTCTTATGAGCCATATATTTGTGCATATTTACCATTTTGCCCATTTAGTGAAGTGTTTAGTTCTCACAAATGGCTTTTGACATATACAGCAAAGGAGAATTGTGAGTCATGGTAAAGAAAACATTGTTTTGGATGTGAGGGCAATCTGGGTGCAACATCTGTCACCCCATTGATTGCCAGGGTCGACTTGGAAGGCAGGTGTCCCCTTCCTCCCTCACTGCTGCATGTGCACCCCTCCCAACGCTACATGCCCAAAGAGGAGGACCACCCTCGCCAGAGGAGGACTGGTTCCTCGGACAAGGGTATACGACTAACTGCACTCTCCTGCTAAACCTCCCAGCAAGCTCTCAAGCAAACATTATTTTATTTCATTTAGTACGGGTGACTTGCTCTGATAACACGCCAAAATAAATGTTTAATGAGTTAACAAAATGAATCAGCATGTAGGCCACTTAACGTGTGGTAATAATCATGGGAGATGGAGAAAGAGAAGTAAAAGGGAGCCTATTCCTGAGGTCGTCACGGGGGTAACAGTTGCAGTTAGGTAGTCATAGTTCTGAGAGGGACCACAAAGCCAGTCATGCTGGAACTTGGGCAGTTCCTTAAGCATTGCTTTTTTGCTTACTGTTAATTCGTCCAGAAATTGGGGAGGAAATATCCCAAATCTCACCATCCTAAACTGACACATTCTCTTCCAGTCATGTCCACCCACACACATTTTATGTGGTTACAATCTTTTTATGCGTACAGTTTATGGGCAGTTTTGTTGTTATAGTGACTTTACTCAGTACCTCTCTGATGTCACCGATAGTCCTTCAGATGAACCTTGTGTTGTCTGTGTTGTTTGTCCTGGGGTGAAAGATGACTGTTGTCCTGGCCTTTCACTTCCATGGTATGCGTCCTTGGCCAGTGGCTTGAGCTGCTTATCATCAGGTGGGTTTTTTTATTGTTAAACTTTTCTTGGGTTGTCCACAATGGCAGCGCATTCTGTCACTCTATGGACAATGACAGCGGGAGTGACGCCCCCTGGAGGGAGGCTGTGCACCATCCAAATGGTAGGTTTTTACTACTAATAGCCTCAAACAGAGCAAATCAGTAATAATTGCTTGTTTTGCAAAAATTCCCCACAAAATAAAAAAAATTATTGCGCATACCAAAGTTAATGTACCCAATAAGGAAATCATTCATAAGTTTTGGATATGTGAAATACCATTTTATAGAATCCTCTGTTTTCATATAACTAAGATTCTATTTCATTTGACTACTTTGTACTTTGTAATCACCTCAGGAATGCAGCTTATGTACATCAAATGCACATACCGTGTTTGACTTTTTTGACACATGCACGTACAGTTCTTGGGTACTGCTCTGCCATTGAGATAGCGATGGCCTCCATTGCTCAAAGGTTCCTTTTCTGCATCTTTCCAGTCTTACTTCCCCACCCCACTCCAGACCTCAACTGATAAGATTTCTGTCATCACAAGTTAATTTTGCCACTTCTAAAAAGTCATCATGTGGTATGTAGCTTTGGATTAGCTTTTTTCACTCACATAATGTTTTCGAGAGTATTCCGTGCTGTCACATGTGTCAGTAGTTATTTTTTAGTTGCTGATGGTAGAATTTCTTCATATGACAACAGCGCAGTTTATTTAGTCAGTGTTGGGGTTTTGGCTCATTTCCGTGCTGGTGGTTAGAAGCCAAATTGTTAGGAATAGTCAGTACACGTCTTTTGGTGGAGTAGGTTTCTATTTCTTTTAAGTAAAAACCTAGGAGTACAGTTCTTGGATCATTGGATGAATATGTTCAATTTGAGAAGATCTTGGTATGTGATTTCTCAAAGTGTTTATAGCACATGAAATAGTTAAAGTAGCATGTAATTGTGATGCTCATTTTCACTTTGTCCTTGACTGATGATGTTGTGTTTCTGTGCTTCTTTGCTGTTCATGTTTCTTTTTCATGAAGGAACAGAAATTTTGTATTTACCCACCTAATTACTATTTTTAGGGCTCTTCATTTCTGTAGCTCCAGGTTTTCATTGAGTATAATTTCTTTCCAGCCTGAAAAGATCCTTCTGCATTTCCTATAGTAAAGAAATGCTGGGGGTAAGTTCTGTTTTTTGAAGGGTTTGCTTGTCACATACTGAATTATGGGACCATAGTCTGTGGGCCTCCAACCCATTTTGATGTCTGTGGATGTTTAATTGTCACGTGGCCTTCCTTGTTTCTGATCATTTATATCTTTGTTCCCTATGTGTAATATTTCTACTTTCTCTGGCTTATGTTTTACATTTTTTTCTCTTTTTTACTGATTTTTTTGGGGACATTGATAATAATGATCCTGGATGCAATTTAGTTTGCATTTATGATTCTTGGAGTTGGCTGAACTTTGGAATTTTTAATTTGATTATCATAAAATTTGGGAAATATTTGACCATTATGTCTTTTATAATTTTCTGACTTATACTCTTCTCCTTCCTGGATTTATATTACAGTACATGTATATTAGACCATTTAAAATTGTCTCATGGGCTCTATCTTAGGGTATTTAGTCACTGAGACGAAGTACCTGACATCCACAAGTTATTTCACCTCATAGTCTGTAGAGGTTTCAGCCTAGAGCCAGCCGTCTCTAAGGCAGGGCAGCAGGCCCGACAGGCAGCACAGACTGGGATTTCTGGTGTGGAGGAGGAAGGCAGCAAGCAGCAAGCTCAAGCCTGCGATCACTCTCTCTCTATACTGTATCCAGGCTGTACTATGCCTGGTGATTGGTGCCGCCCACACTCAGGGTGGGCCTTCCATTATCCATCCTAGAACTGTGTTCAGTCCAATCAGTGCTCTCATTTGGTGCCACCTGCCCTTACTCTCAGCGTCACACACCCTAGATCCAGCCAGCTCAGAAAAGCCCTGCCTATGAATGCACGAGGCTGTGTGGGAACAAATGTCTAGATACAAGCCATGGCAGGCTCCTAAGTTTTTTTTTTTCCCCACTTATATTCATTCATACTCTGTTATCTTTAAACTGCTACTAAGATCAGCCAGTGATTATATTTCCCATTTCAATGCTGTTTTCATTTGATGGTGGGCTCTTTTTAAAAAATACTTCATACTGTTATGTAGAGAATCTCCATCTTTACTCATACTTGTTCTTAATTCTTTTTTTTTTTTTTTTTGCGGCACCGGGGATTGAACTCACAGCCTTGCGCCTGCCAGGGCAGGTGCTTAAGCCACTGAGCCAAACTCCCGGCCCTGGTTTTTTTTGAGGCAGGGTCGCACTATGTAGCTCAGGTCGGCCTTGCGCCGCGTTGTAGCCCCAGCCGGCCTCGAACTCACAACGCTCCGCCTACCTCAGCCTCCCGAGTGCTGGGATTAAAGGCGTGCACCACCACGCCCGGCTCACTTGTTCTTAATTCTTTGAACATATTTTCCTTCAACCCTCAGATTAGATTGGTAAGAATTTCTTTAAACATTTTAAAATCCATTGTCTGTGCTGGGTTTGCTTTTATTATTTTTGTTTATGGTTTTTGGGGTAGGGATTGCTTTTTATTATAAAGACTGCTTTCATGCTTGCTGTGAGTTATGTTTCTCTGTTTCTTGTATGTTTAAGAATTTGAACTTGTAAACTAGATATTATAAGGGCCACGTTGCATGTCTATGTTCTGGTTATCTGAAGAGCGGTGAATTTTGCAGGAATAGACCTCCTTACTGTCGGATATCTTTGAGCTTGTGTAGATTTTGGTAAGACAGAAGTTGGAAATCCAGTGTTTCCCAAGCCCTTCTAATTTGGTGGGACTCAATCCTTAAACTTGAATTCCTTTATGCATCTTGTAGGGCTTGGTTTTAATTTTTCTAGGATGATTTTAGAGTGAGTGAGTTTGTTTTAGGCAGGCTTCTCTGGATAGTTCTTTCCTGCAGGTCTGCGCTGGGTATCAGAGGATGTTGAAGGCTATGTGAAGATTCTTCTCCCCACACAGCAGCCCCTGTCCTAACAGCCATCATGGCTTCGGAAATTGCCACATGCCCGTTGGGTGGCAGAACTGCCCTACTCAGGATTTCTTTTCTGGGGAGTGGTCTTTGATTGGAAGGCATGGTCTTCCTCGCGTTTTTGCTGTTGGCCAGGCTCATTAGCCATATACGAGTGAGGTTTCTGCACCCTGCTGGCAGGGTGAGAATTCCCATTCCTCGATTCCTTTCTGCCATCCCTGTTCACGGCACCCGCTCTGTGAAGGCCTGAGTGGTTTTGCCCTGTGCCCACCCATCACTCCAGGACTTTCTGTAATCACCCCCAGACCCTGAACTTCTGGCACCTTTCTTCTCTGACACCTCCTTACTGGCAGTTCATCACCTACTAAATGTGACTTAGATCTGCCCGCTGACCCCTTCCTTACTTCTGCAGCGGTTCTGTCCTGTGCTTGGACTTGAGCTCACTGCCACTGCTGGAAAGGGGTCTCCCGCTGAGGGCTGAGGCAGGGCCATGGTGAATGTCCCTTCTCTCAGTTGTATACACTCTGTCTGTTATCCGAAAGCATCTGTCTCATGATTTTGTCCTGACTTAACGGCAGAGTGAAGGATTCTGGCCAGTCCCATGTCTGTCACTTAGTGCTGGGCAAAGTAGATGTCTCAGCCTGGATGCTTGTGACCTGCAGATCCCGGAGCTGTGTGCGCACTCAGGGTGCGGCTGCCAGACCTACCTTTTAGCTTCCTTGTTGAGCAGCTCGAGGGCGAGGGCACATGCCAGGTGGAGGTCCCCAGATTCTGTCTTGGGTCACCTGTGAGCTTAGTAAAAACCTAGGTCCTGGCCGTCCCAAACATCCTCCAGCACAGGGCCCAAAGAGAGGTCCCAGGAGTCTGTTTCTTTCGGGGCGTGCTGTCGGAGAGGACAGTGAAACGGACAGCAGACTGGGGAGAGGGATGGGGGTGGGTGCGGGCCCCTTAGAAAATGGAAAAGCACCATGGATCTCTGCGTGCCTCTTCTTGGGCTTCATGCTGAATCAGGCTTATAATTTATTTTTTAAAAATTTAATTAATTTTAGAAGTTTTTTGTGGGGAGAAAGAGGACCTGAAAGTAGAAGGGAGACTTAATAGGCAAGAGATGGCATGGTGTGGCGGGGGAGGGATGTTACCAAATGCGTTGTATGCATGTGTGAAAATACTACGCTGAAATCCAGTGTTTTGTAAAATTAACTTTGCATTAATACAAATATATTTTAAAAACTTCTTTAGGTCTGAGAAATCTTTTCCTCTACCTGCATTCTTTAAAGATACTACTCTAGGTTTGGAATTTGTGGTTGGTGGTTATTTTCTTTCAGGTCTTCAAAGATCATTTGAAATTTTTTTAAATTAAAAATTTAATTGTGGTAAAATATTGATAGCATCAAACTTAGCATTTTAAATCACTTTGAAGTACCGCCCATCGGCGTTCAGTGCCTTTGCTTTTTTGTGTAGCCTCCACTACTGTGCACCTCTGGAGCTGAATCTCTGAACCCATTTAGCATTTACCTCCCCACTGCCCTCACCCCAGCCTTGGCACCACCATTCTATTTTCTGTCCCAATGATGAATTTGACGACTCTGAACTTCTGTCATTGAAATGGAATCATCCAGTGTTTGACTTTTTGTAACTAGCTTATTTAACTTCCTATAATGTCCTCAAGGTTAATTTAATTTTTGAATAGGGCTTGGTTATACTGTATTTACTTAGCATTGAGTGAAAATATCACACTTCACCCTGTACTCAGCTGTGATCATGAGTGACCAGAGGGAGTAATTTCAGAGATTCTACCTCTATTTGTATATTGCTCTGAGTGCAACACCTTTGTCTTGGCTGTTTTGAAGTTCTTGTCTCCTCCTCTCTACTGCCGTGGGGACCAATTAGCTGAATTAGCAGGGTCATTTTCTTTGTTCAGATCTCCTGGAGTAACAGTTGTTGGCCCACAGCCACTCTTCTGTATGTTTATCTTTCCACCCAAATGAGCAGGCGAATATGGGCATTCGAGAGAGGGACATAGCAGAGTGATAGAATAATGAGTCTGTAAGTCCTGCACCTTATTCCTAGTTTCTCTGTATTTATTGTTGAAAGAAGCTAAGGCATTATTGCTGCTTTATAAATTTGGCTCTAAAAAACGTATGTGGCATAAACCATTCTTTAGATAGCTTATCTTTACTACTGTTACTGTTTCTTGTTTCTGATGCATCAAGCTCTTTATTTTCTTTAAGCTTTAAGGATGATACTGGGAAAAGGGTATGAGTGATGGAACTAAATTTTGCACTATTAAAAAAATATGCACTGTTTTAGGATTACTGAATAGCAACTGCCTCAAGTTCAGTCGATAAAGACACATTAGGAAAAAAGGGAAATCACATTTGTAAAACATTCTCATCTGGATGAATTTTCAGCAAAATTATGCCCAGTGGTGATCTCTAGATGGCAAATTGCTTTCCCCAGTTACTTGTTTGACTTGAAAGTAGGCACATAATAAAAAAATTATTGAAGAACTTTTTATAGGCAATATAATTATAAGTAAAATTGTTTTAAAGGAGTTGGCAGTGGCTTCATGTGTAAGTTTTTGTGATCCAAAGCGCCATTTTTGAGAAGGTAGATTATAAACTCATTTTTGTTTGTATTTTTATGTTTTTCTTTTCTTTTCTTTTTCTTTCTTTCTTTTTTTTTTTTTTTTTTTTTTTTTTTTTTTTTTTTTTTTTTTTTTTTTTTTTTTTTTTTTTTTTTTTTTGTGGTACTTGGGATCAAACTCACAACCTCGTGCCTGCCAGGTAGGTGCTTAGGTCGCTGAGCTAAATCCCTGGCCCTATTTTTTGAGACAGGGTCCCACTATGCAGTTCAGGCTGGCCTTGAACTCACTTTGTAGCCCAGGCTGGTCTCAAACTCACAGCGATCCTCCTGCCTCAGCCTCCCGAGTGCTGGGATTAAAGGTATTTTTCTTTTAGAAACAGAAAAGAGAAAAATAAAAAAATGGAAACATCTAATGAAGTTTGGTGTTTGCCTCTTCCCTGAGGTCGGGGAGGGGCTTCGTTTCTGCTCTCACTGAGATTTTCTTTTCTTCCTCGCTCCTGGGCTGTCGCTGACTTTCTTTGTGTTTTCCTCCCCCTGTTCCCCATCAGTGCAGCTTTACTACAGTTGTCACATCTTGCTCCCTTCTGTGTTCCCCGTCTGAGTTGGTGAACTAGTCAGACAGGGCTTGCCTTTCAAACAGTGACACCGTTGGTGGAAGGGCTCGGGATCCGGGATCTGTCAGACACGGTGTGGGGATGCGGCCCCGCCTGGCATGGATTGCCATCAGATTGTGCCACCGGTGTTTCTGTGGGTGTTAGTAGAGCTTCTCAATTGCACTTTTCCTATAACCATATGTGTTAACCATCCCTTCACTCACCAGAGTACTGAGTTTTAGTTCTGTGATCACATCGTTCCTGAGGGGCAGGAACATGCTGGCTCCCATCTTCTCTAGCCATCCCTGGGGTACCCTGCATAGCATTCACCAGCGTGGGCCTGCTGGGGCCTGGTGCATCGCTTTATCCTTCATCCTGCCGGGGCTGTGGAGCCCTTGGGATGCCCAGGACTTCGGAGAGGCCAGCTTTAGGGACACTTGGTGGCCTTGCGCAAGTCCTTTCTCTGGCCCTTTGAGGGGGCAAGGTGAGGGGCTGTGAGGGAACCGTTGCTGTCGGATTCAGTTCTCCTGCGTTTCTGGAAGTGGCCAGTTCCCGATTCTCGGTATCCCAGGGCCTTCTGCAAATGGAGGGGTGCCCAGCACTGGGCATGCTTTCCCAGCCTCTGCCCCAGACGTGGTGATGGAATGCGAGGGAAGTCGCAGAGCGAGGATAGAGCTGTGGACACCTCCAGATGAATACCACATCCTTCAAAGTTTACAGGGAACTTTCTGTACATGTTTGCCAGCTTGCTTGCCCCTCATGGAAAGCTGGGCAGAAACAAAGCAAAACAAAACACAACAAATCCCAGAAGGTAGCAGCAGAACTGTCAGATTACAGAGCATGGCAGGTGGTTGTTTTATGTGGACTTTGGCTTTCATTTCCTTCAATTTCTTTTCTTCTACAAAAGAAGGAACATGTGGAGGGAACATGACTGAATTTGCAGAGCAGTCACCCATCATGTTCCCGGGGAGGGAGGATATTAAGCAGTGCCTGGGTCCTCCCCTCAAAAGCAGCGTGAATGTCTTTGGATTATGCAATTGTGAAAGCAGGTGTGGTGCATTACTAAGCAACTCAGGCCAACAATATTGGAAAAATACAGACAATTTTTTGCCTCAGTGGGTAAACATGCTCATAGTTCCCTGTTGCAGTAATGCGTGATTCACCTGAAAGGTCCATTATCTGGCAAAGTTATCTCTGGGTAGGGCTACAAACCAGGAAGCTTGTTCCAAATGCTCAGAGACCTTCAGGTGTCTACTCAGGGGCTGTGTACTCTGACTTGACTTAAAATAGTATCAGGTTATCTCCGGGTCTAAGAATAGTCATAGGAAATGGGGAAATAGTCTGAGAACTTCAAGACTGTTAAATAGCCCACTAATAGGGACGGAATGGGATGGTATAGTATGCAAAAGCCAATGAGCACTTGGAACACTCTGGGAGGAGCACGAGGGTCATTGACACAGGACAGAAGCTCGCCACTGCCAAGGTAGAGCTTCAGTTTGCAACCTTTTTAGAGGACCTCCCCAGAATTAAAGATTGGATTGTGAAAGGGAGATTACATTTCACCAGCTGGGGCAATTTACTTCCATGCAAAGGCCACCTCCACCCAACCTGCACCTCATTCCTTTGATGGTTGTATTTATGTGGAAACAGCTAGGTTATGTGTTTCACATTCACACTGATCAAAATACTTGAGAAAGAAGAAATTTTTATTTTTCAAATACATGAGAGATACTTTTTAAAAAAAACTTACTTTCCGAAAGTTTTGATGATGGGAATTGGACCTAGGGCTATCTGCCTGCAAGGCAAACACTTCCCCCTACCACTGAGCTACAACCCAGGCCTACCTGGTTTATTTTTTAAAAAATTGAATAAAATTATGGCACACATGGTGGCTCACGCCTGTAACCTTAGTATCTGGGAGGCTGAGACTGGTGGTGATCCTTCAGTTCAAGGCCAGCAGCCTGGGTTACGTAGCGAATTTAAGGCCAGTCTGGACTACATAGTAAGACCCTGTCTCAAAAGCAATGACAGTGAAAACCATTGAATAATTACTGCTTTGGGCCAGATTACTAAGATCTCATGTCTCAGATGTACTTTCTTGCCAGCCCCAAGTAATAACTAGCCCTAAAATGAAGTTTGTATCCCACAGTTCACGGCATTGTTCTTCACAACTGTGTAGGTCCTGCTATAACCAGTAATCAGACATTTAGAGTGTCTTCCAGTTTTTATGTATTGCAAGCAGTACTGCAGTGGATACAATCAAAGCTGAAACCTTTGGGCATATCCCTAATTTCTCAG
Organism: Dasyprocta punctata; assembly: GCA_004363535.1. Classification (NCBI taxonomy): domain Eukaryota; kingdom Metazoa; phylum Chordata; class Mammalia; order Rodentia; family Dasyproctidae; genus Dasyprocta; species Dasyprocta punctata. Next base: position 27,458 of record RJWM01017842.1, on the reverse strand, counting down.
GGTCGACACAATTTAAGGCTTCTGATAGGCCGGTTCACCTCCTAAAGGGCCGTTCACTGTTTGTATTTCTTCCCCAATGATATGATGTGCCCCTTCCCGACTGAATGCTGTATTTTCAAAATCTTTGCTGATTTCATTGGTTAAAAAAAATACTGCTTTGTTATTTTGATCCATGTGGCATTGAGTTATACTGGATTTGAGTGCTGCATATATTTGTTAGCTGTTCCTGATTTCATTGGTGAATTTCATGCACACTTCTTCCCCCTGCGGAGCTGAGCCTGGAGGCAGGGACTCATGCTGAGTTAGATCCTTAGGCTGCCTCCTGCGGATTCACTGCTAATGCCGCCTTCACCTCCCAAGCAGCTGGGGTTGCAGGTGTCTACCACCACACTTGGCCTTTGCTTTTCCTTCTTTCTTTCTGTTTGGATTGGTAGATTTTTATAATTCTTCTTGCTTTTTAGGTAGTCTCAACTTCCGAAAGAAATTAACCCTTGGTCTAGCATGTAAAGTGCAAATATTGAGTCTAGTTTGTTTCGGTTGCATAAGAAAAATCAAATAGTATCCTTTTAAAACTACCTTTCAGAAAATGTAGGACTAGAATATTAGCAGCATTTGCAGATTGCTTTTCTCCACATTGAACATGAACTGTTTTCAACTATAACATATATACCAACTTTCATTTGCTACACTAATAAGAACAGTTGCGTCATTTAAAAAAAAAAAAAAAACAAATAGAATGTTGAGAGCCTGTTCTCCGTTAGGCGTGCCCTTTCTCCTCTATGGAGTGGGAGTAATTCTCACTTCCCAGGGTTGCTTTCCTGTTCTGTCCTCTGGCTTGCCGGAGGTGCTCATTGCCTGGGAGCTGTGTTAGTATCATGCTGATATGAGCAAGTGTGAACAGAGTGGGTTCATTTTTATTTCTCTGGTTTTAGGTAGAGCCTTAGGTGCTGATCAGTTTTATACCTATTTTCTTTTTAATGAAAAATACTTAAAGCCAAAAGTGTCCTGTTGTTCTCTGTTTCCTTTCTATTCCTGCATCATCACAGTGTGTGTTTCTGTTGGTCACGGGTCCCATTTTTAATGGTGTGTCTTTCCATGTGCGGCACCTATTCTACTGTGCTGAGTGTTGTGACTGTCATGGTGGAGTGGGATAAAGAAGTTGAGTTTTGTTTCTGGTGGACCCTCCTGTCAGAACTGGGTCTACTGCCTCTCTCGGCATCTCCGTCATGGGCCAGCTACTTCCGTTTTGAACTTAGCTGGAAGGCATGGCTGTGACTCTCCAGGGGATCTTTCCAATGCCTACCAGTTTATCCCAGTTTTTTTTTTCCCCCTGAGACAGGGTCTTACTGACCTTGAGCTCACTATGTAGCTTAGGCTGGCCTCAAACTCGGGGCAATCCTTCTGCCTCAGCTTCTTGGATGCTGGGCTGGCTTGTACTGCCATACCTGGTAAAACAGTGTTTTTTTTGGTCTCTTCCTTCCTTCCTTCCTTCCTTCTTTCCTTCCTTCCTTCCTTCCTTCTTTCTTTCTTTCTCTTTGCAGTACTGGGGATTGAACCCAGAGCTTTACGTATGTTAGGAAGGTGTTCTACCACTGAGCTACAGCCTCTGCTTCTGTTAAAAAATAGGTCTTTTAAACACTCTTTGGATTCTGTCAGGCTGTGCCTTTATCTTAGGATCCAGTTCCTGCTCTTTCCATTTTCAGTCAAGCTCTCTTTGTCAGTTAACCTGGGCCCCACTGCCAGTGCCTGTTCTTACAGCAACGGCTGTGAATCATTTTGGCCTTTATGTCACACGCGACTCCCATGGAAGTGTGTTTTGCTGTTTCCTATGCATGTCATTGTGTCACCCTAGGAATGCACTTCTCTATTTTTCTTTTCTATTTCAGGCACTCCGTCTTAGCAATGTGGCCTTGGGGAAGACAACCACAGGCCAGATAGTCAACTTGCTGTCCAACGATGTGAACAAGTTTGATCAGGTGAGCCTCACGCGAAGGTTCATTTTCAACCTTTGGCCCTTTCCTTTAGCTTACCTTGTTGGGCTTATTTTATTTTATTTTTTTTTTTTTGTGGCACCGGGGATCAAACTCACAATCTCGTGCCTGACAGACAGGTGTTTAAGCCACTGAGTCAAACTACCAGCGCTTACCTTGTTGGAATGTTAGCTTTTGAGTGTAGAGCAGGATTTTTCTGACGAGGTAAGATAGGGGTAATTTTTTTCTGCTTCTCACTTCTGCGTACAGTTTAGACATTGTACCATGTGTTATCCTGTAGATTAGACTTTTGTCTTCTGGTGTTGCCTCTTACAGACTTTCATAATAAATACATAGGCAAAGGATAGTGTTCCTGTCCTCCTTGGTTAGCCACCCGCCTGTCTCCCACGGACTCCTCCTTTTTAGCACTTAGCACGAGGAGATGGCTGGCAAAATTGTCCTCTTCTTTTTCTCAAGGATCAACTCCTGGGCAGGCTTGTCTGCATGAACACTCACATTTATGCTTCCCTGGGTTTAAAACCCACTGAGGTCACTTTGGTTCAGGTTCTCACCTGTTCTTTTGGAGTAGAATGTTTCTGTGCCGCATCTCGCTGGTTTCATTTTCATGCAGTCCTAAGAACACATCTTTTTCTTCAAAGGTGACGATCTTTTTACACTTCCTGTGGGCGGGACCACTGCAGGCCATCGCAGTGACGGTCCTTCTCTGGATGGAAATAGGAGTGTCGTGTCTTGCTGGGATGGCAGTTCTCATCATTCTTCTGCCTTTGCAAAGCTGCATTGGGAAGTTGTTTTCATCACTGCGGTAAGAGAAATACTTGCTTGAAAACTATGTCGTAGGTGTTTGGTGCCATCCACCATGCTGCCCGTTGCTTTTGTTCAGAAACAAAAGAAGCAGCTTTTATTCTCATCTTTGCACATGTTGCAGGCTCCGAGGCTTAGCCGGTGGCAGGCCCTGCGTGAGCTGGAGGCTACTTTTACAGTAGGAGCTGAAGGTACTTGCTGGCTGCTCCTAGATCGTTTTTTAAACATAGATTAAGTAATAATAAACATTTTGTAGGCCTGATTCTAACTGTATACATTAATTTTTTTTGTTAATATGTGTTTGCAATACATAATAATTACATTTATCTTGGGGAACATACATGTATTGCATCTTGGTCATTATTACTCTCTTGCCCCTGCCTTCCCTTCTTTCCCCAGACCCTCTTCCTGTCTCCCTAGATTTTTTTTTTTTTTGGTGCCAGGGATCGAACTCACAACCTTGTGCTTGCCAGGCAAGGGCTTAAACCACTGAGCTAAATCCCCGGCCCCTCCATAGGTTTTTGTTAAACTTGTGTTCAAGATAGTTTCCTATGTGTGCACATGTATGTTGTTTTTCATTTTAAATTTCCGTTAAATTCTACACTCCTCAAGGACAGGGTCAATCTTAACAATATCTTTTAAAGTTCTATGGTTCTTGAAGCTTGTGTGTTTGAAGAATGGCTGTTGATGAAGGTCTTGGTGATAAAGTGACTTAGACCGTATCTCAGTTACTTTTCTCCTTGCTAAGACAAAATATCTGATATTCTAAAGTTAAAGGAGGAAGGATTTTTTTAACTTACAGTTTGTGGAGCTTTCGGTCCATAATCAGCAGGCTCCAAGGCAGGGTGGCATTGCAGACGAGCAGTTCATGGCTGGCAGAAGATAAAATAGCAACAAGGGGGAACCCCAAGGGGGCTCTTTCTATACCTTACAGCTTATCCAGGCTCCTTAGGGCAGGTAGCACTCACACCATTAATCTTCATGCCCTTGATCCTAGCATCCCAATGTCACTCTATCTAGATCCAGCCACCTTTGAAAAAACCCCACCTATGACTGCATGAGAACTTTGTGGGGACAGCTAGACACAAGCCGTAACATACTTCCCCTGGCCCCCCAAAACTCATGTCATTTAGTCCATTTCCAACAGTTGCCGAAGACCTAACAGTTTCAGCATTGCTGAAAAGTCCAAGTCCAAAGTCTCTTCTCAGATTTAAGCCAAACTCTTAGCTGAAAGCCCCTGTACAAATGAAAAGAAGTTAAATACTTTCAGTGTTTAGTGGCACAAGTAGACATTTCCATTCCAAAAGTTACAAAGAGGGGCTCCGAAGGTATGGTAGGCCAGATCCAGCAGGGCAGACATTAAATCCTGCAGTTCCACTTCCAGCATCTCCAGCAATCTGTGGAAAGTTACTAGCTCCCAAGGGTTTGGGTGGCTCCACCCCGATGGCACTGTTGGTGGTCATAGCTCCCATGGCTTCCTACTGTGGCTGGCTCTACTCCATCCTTCCAGTTTTCCTCAGGTTAGCCGCATTACTGGCTTCTTCAAACTTTTGAGGTTTCCACTGTAGCTTTGGCTTCATACTCAAGGCTTCACACTCTGCCCTCTCAGGGTCACACTGCCTGGCCTCCCTGACCTCTTCTGAAATCTGTGTGGCAGGAAGCTCTTGCATTCTGCATGTACCTGAGACCAGCACCATGTGGATGACATCAAGGTCTGCTGTCAGTGGGAGCAGTAGCCAGGCTTCCTTCTCTCTTGGCTGTAGGGATTGAGTGCCTGGATCCCTGAGCACCTGAACCCAATCCTGAGGAATAAATTACCTAGTCTGCCAACATTCTGGAGCGTAGTCCTCTGGGGTGAGGGGGGTCTCTAATCAGTGCAAAGTCTTTCAGACTTTCATGTCTTTCAAAGTCCTGCTGGTTCTTGTGATATCCTCAGGCCATCTTTTTGTTGTCTTCTGAAATACCTGGCTTTTCCTTGCTATTCTTTTCAGTGACCAGTTTCTCCTATGCTCCATTTTTGCAGTCTGCAGCTTTACTGGAGCTTCCTTTCTGGGCAGTGGACTAATTGTCTTGCAAAAGAAATTTCAAGGCAGTCTAATGTTGAGGTGATGGCACGGCTACTGTTGGATGGCTTTTTATTTCCCCCCAAAACATGTTCCTGCCCTGGTCACTGACTGTGCCACGAAGTCCACAGCCAGTGAGTAAGGTCAGCAGGAGGACTCTAGCACACTGAGGCAATAGCCAATACTCAAGTGTGACTCTAGCCTCGATACTGTTGGGGGCTTTTAGCCATATTTGAGAATCAGGAGAAAAGAGCCCAGAAGAATGATTTAAAATGTGAGTTTGCCAGAAAGGAAAAAGCCAAGTAGTGACAAATGTCTATTATCCTACCACTCTGGGAGGCTAAAGCTGAAGGATCACACATTCTAGCCTAGCCTTGGCAACTTAATGAGACCTATCTCAAAGTAAATAAGGGGTTGGAATGTAGCTCAGTGTGAAGCCCCTGGGTTCAGTCCCTAGTACTACCAAAAAAAAAAAAAAAATATATATATATATTTATATTTATATATGGATAGATGGTAGAGACGCTATGGTGTTTGATGTGTTTTTGAGCTCTTGCTTTTGTGTCTTTGCTCCTAATGTTTTCTCTGCTTGCAATTTCCTCTCTGTTCTCTTTGCTGAGGAGTAACGGTCTTTGTCCTTGGAGACGTTTGGTACTCTGATTCTCTTTTGCCGACTGCTTTCTCAACAGAATGCATGGCCATTCCCTTGCTGTCCCATAGTACTTCATTCTTGTTTCATTCTGCCTCTGCCAACACAGTACTGTAGATTCGGGAGCCTCGCTGTCCTCCCTCCGACCTGAGTGTTCCTCGGGGATGGGTTGATGGCCCCGACTCGTTTTCATGTCTTCCTCAGTAAACGCTGCAGATACTCCAAAGTACTTACGGAGCTGGAATGAGTTATTGTCTTTCTAATTGCAAAGTGTTTCGGTATTACGAGTGGCTCCTGCCTTTGCTGTCAGAGCAAAAGAGCTGCAAGGAACTGAGGGAATCATTCGACCTCCAGACTTTGCCTTGCCTGCTGCTGCTAAGGAAAGGTAGGCGGCCCTTGCTGTGGCTCATCTTCCTCGTCTCTCCCCTTAGGAGTAAAACTGCAGCCTTCACGGATGCCAGGATCAGGACCATGAATGAAGTTATAACTGGAATAAGGATAATCAAAATGTATGCCTGGGAAAAGTCATTTGCAGACCTTATTGCCAGTTTGAGAAGGTGAGTTTTTTTGTGTGCATCATACTATACTGTGTTTTTCAATTTTTATTGAAGGAGTTTAGAAGTCTTGCTATGTTTCCACAACAGCATGAACTTTATTATGACCCACACCACCCCTGCCTCTGGTGCTAGGGTTCAGTGGAATGCACAGGGCATCATTTTAATCTGGACTTCACTTGCCATTTTCTAAAAGCAAGAAAGACATGTGCTCCTTAGTGGGAACATTGTGGGGAAGTCCCAGGTGTTCCTGAACACTCCAAGCCCCCCGTAAGCAGTGATTCCAAGATGTAAATGTTGGAGACTATTGCCTTTAAAATAAAACTAATTTATGTCAGTGCAGCCAAATGGAAGGTTATGGAGACTGGCTACATCAGATTGAACCAAATGATATGAATGGGTTTTATTTTTCCGAGCAGCTACGGAAATATCATTCCTTTTGTTTGACTGTAGATTGTTAAAATTTTGTTTTTGTTAAATATTTGATGAGGTTTTTCCTCACCTCTAGCAGACAGGCCTTGTAATTCTCTGGCAGCCCTGGCCACCTGTTGCTTGTGCCCCTGTGTAGGTGCGTCTCCCTGGGCTCCCGTGCCTCTTCCCTTCCGTCTCCTGATTCCCACCAGGTGTGCAGCCCTCGCTGGCTCCTCCTTTCCAGGTCACCTGCCTCATCTCCATGCCAACAGGATCCAGCTCCTACTATCTGGTGTCTTGGAGTCTCCTAGTTGTGGGCTTGCTTAGTCTCTTCTCCCATGAATTGTTGAGGTCCTGGCTGTGTTTCGCTCATTTCTCTGTCATCAGGGAGGTTCCTGTGCCAGGACACAGGCTTGCAGATGTCCGTGGGGTGAATTTGTTTGGGGATCTACTTTCTCAGATCCCTGAAATGTTCCACTGTGCCATCAGCACCCCGTGGCTGGTTGAGCAAAGTGCTGTTCTGTGTTCTGTGTGGTCTTTGTGTGGAGGCTGCCACACAGGGCTCGTGCTGACGATGTTTCCCCGATGTCATGGGCAGTTTGTCCTAGCGGATGTCTCCTGCCTTGCAGAGGCACCGTACGCAGGGCATGATTTCATACCTTTGACGCTGGTGCTCCATGAGAACCTGTGTTTTACTCCCTTTTCTAGGAAAGAAGTGTCCAAGATTCTAAGAAGTTCCTACCTCAGAGGGATGAATTTGGCTTCGTTTTTTGTTGCCAACAAAATCATCCTGTTTGTGACCTTCACCAGCTACGTGCTGCTTGGCCATGTGATCACAGCCAGCCATGTGTTTGTGGCAATGACACTGTACGGGGCTGTGCGGTTGACTGTCACCCTCTTCTTCCCCTCAGCCATTGAGAGAGTGTCAGAGGCAATCGTCAGCATTCGAAGAATCAAGGTTTGATGGCAAATAATGTTTAAAGTTATAGTTTTAAGTGAAATGTTTCCTTTTCTTACCTGTTGTCACTGTGTTCCAGTTAGATGAAAGTTAACTCTTTTAGCTCCAAAACAGGCAGTCAGTCCAAATTGTCACACGCACATCCGTGTCTCAGGTAGACTGCACCAAAAACCGCACGTGCATTGTTCATCATTTATGGGCTTAGTTACTTTGCTGAGACAGAATACCTGACAGCCACAGGTAAGGGAAGAAAGGTTTATTTTAGCTCAGGTTTGTAGATGTTTCAGTCCACAGGCACCTGGCTTCAAAACAGGTCAGCATGACAGAGGGGCTTCACAGAACAGAAACAGTTCATGGCAAAGCAGGTAGCAAGCAGCTAGCAGCAGCAGAAGCAAGCCTGCCTTTCTCTTTTATCCCATCCAGGACATAAGCCTTTTAGGTGATGCCACCCCATCTGGTGTGGTGCTTCTGTCTTTAGTAAGTTCGTTCAGCCATATCCAGAACTGTGCAAATTCCAGTCAGTGGTCTGATTTGATATCACACACCCTTAATCCCAGTATCACATGTACTACATCCAGCCAGCTCTGGAAGGCCCCACCTATGAGCGCATGAGGCTTTGGAGGGACATTTAGATACAAGACATAACATGGGCACTATATAAATAGCAGCAACACAGGGCTCTTATACATAATGTTAAGGGTGAGGAAAATACCTAAAAGCAGGAAAAACAAACAGATTTCATCTCCTAGGCTAGCTGCAGTGAGTAGACAGCAACTGTGTGTAGCCCTGGGTGCAGAGGTCTTCCTGTTTGTGCTAGAAGGAAAGAACTTGCTGGAAGGACCCTGGTCTTTGGGCAGGAAAATTGACCTGAAACTCATTCAGTTATCCCTGTTTAAAAATGTGTTCTTTTTCCATGGATGTTTCGCTAATTGCTTTCTGAGTCTGCCTTTTTTTTTTTCTTTTTTTTTTTTGAGACAGAGTCTTACTACATAGTTCAGGCTGGCCTGCCTCACTATGTAGCTCAGGCTGGCCTCAGACTCTTGGTGATCCTCCTTCCGCAGCCTCCCAAGTGCTGGGATTATAGGCTTGTGCTACCATGACTGACTGAGTCTGTCTTTTAGATCCCTGTCTTATCTTCCCCTGTCCTCTTTTTGTTTTTCTTACTTATGAAGAACATTTCTGTAGCAGGCTTGTTCCTTGCCTACTTTGTTCATTCCCACTGTCCCTGCTCTGGCTTTTCCTAAGTAGCTGCACCTAAATTGCTAGAGGCAAATAATTTACATAACCAAGATAAGGGCCAGCACCTGCGGGGTGCTTAAGTATTGTGTCTTGATGAATATGTGTAACATGAAGATTAATTGGCTCTTGGAGGGCTTGAGCATGAACTTGCATCTGACCCTGGATGTGACTTTTCTGGTGGGGGAAGGGAGGCTTGTTTAAAAACTGAGGTTTTTTTTTTTTAAATGATGAAGTTTCTGTTTTTTAAGAAAAATATTACTCAAAGATAGATCAGTCATGCAGAGTCAGTTCTGGTTCTCTGAGTTTATCATTCTTTCTGACAAGAGGTAGACCAATTCAGTTCGATAACATTGCTCTTATGTAGCTTTTGCATCTGTCAGCCTGCCGGGACATATTTTGACCATTGCATCGTCCTGCGGCTTCGCATGTGCATGCTGTAACTCTGCCGTGGTTGCTGCTTACTTTGCTTGCTGAGGTGTGAGTTGCATAGACCAGGTGCTCTTGCAAGCTTTTGCATGTTATCTTATCCTGACAAGAGTGACAGGAGATAAACATGCAGTGTCTCTGCTGTGCAGAGAAGGAAACTGCGTTGTGTAACAGTATACGGCGTGCCCTGTTCTCGCTTACCTTGTACTTGACCAAGTGAGGATGCTGCCAGAGCCTTCATTTCTTGATCATTGCTGTGTGGCCTGTGTTGTTGGCTTAGTCTTTCCAAGATGGGAAATACATTCTAGAGTATAGTTTGAATCATCTCTTCTTATTCCAAAAAACCTTCAAGGTTCCCTGTTTACTGCAGATTCAGATTTCTGAAGTTGGGGTTTAAGGCTCAGCTGTCCACACTGTGCGTTTCCCGAACACCGTCCTGCCTTCTGTGACAGCCCCATTTTTAGGCCTTTCACCCCAGACAGGACAGTGGTGCTATCCTTTCTGTCCTTGATTTCAGCAGATGCTGCTGAGCGCTTTGGTTGGCTCCCATAACCCTCTTAGTACTTCTGTTCCTGTGAGGCCAGTACCATGCAGGCAAGCATCACTGGCCACATTACAGGCAGACAAATACTGGATTGACCAGCATGACAGTCATAGGATAGGAGAGCTGTCTTTCTAGCACTGTGACAAAATATGTGATAGAATTGGTTTAAAAGGAGGAAAGATTTGTTTTGGCTCATGGTTTCAGAGGTTCAGTCTGTGGTTGCTTCGTCCTTTGACTTTGGGCCTGTGACAGTATGGTACATCATGGTGGGAATGTGTAGGGGAAGAGGCCTAGTCATGTCATGGTGGCCTGGAAGCAAAGAGAGAAAGAGGAGGAAGCCCTATCCCAACATCCCCTTCCAGGCCACGCCCCCAGTGACATCACTTCCTCCTACCAGGCGCTGCCTCTTAAGGTTCTCACCTATAGCACCATGGGATTTGCGGGGATGCCCATCCAAACTATAGCAAAAGGGAAGATGGGGGCCCAGCAGAGACCCCCCAGTTGTCTGACCCCCCAGTTGTCCAGGTGCTATAACAAGCCAGAGAAACACTTCACGAGCAAGCAGATTGAAGGCAGACATTCCTGAAACATCCAGCCTTGTGGGAGTGGTGTCTTGACCCAGGGGGTAGATCCTGTCCAGAGCATGGCCGTGTCCAGTCTTTCCGTTGCTCTTTGTATCTGTCTGTGCCTCAGACCTGCCTGGCCTTGGGGGACTTTCTCTGCAGAGAGGGGGTGTGCCTGGCACAGACTGGCTTTATGGTACTTTCTGCCAGCCCGGCTTTCAGGCTGTGTGGACATCCTTAGCTCATACAGATAAATGCAGTCTTGGTTGGTTAATAAACTCAGTTTGACTATGTGCTGGCCATCAGGAGATAAGATTCAAAGCGTGGGGCTTTATGCAAATGGGGGTACTCATCAGTGAGCTGTACTGTGGAACAAGTGCTTTATAAATACTCGCTCCTTATGTCTTACACCTACCCTATCATTCCTATTTTACACATGAAGCAACTGAGGCATGGAGTGGTTAAATGATATGTCCAAGTTTTCACAACTAGTAAAGGCTGAGGGTTTTTTCGGCCTGGGCAGTTTGTCTGCCTTGGGGAGTGTACAGTGTCAGGCGAGAGCCCCTGAGAGAGTTGATGTGGCAGCTGGAGTCCGAGGTCAGTCTTGAGGCAGAGTCCCCTCTTCTTTGGAGGGCAGTCTTTTTCTTTTCCCTTAAAGATCTTCAACTGACTCGATGAGGCCCATTCACATTGCATAGGGCTTCACTCAAAGTCTGCTGCCTTCAGTGCTAATGTCGCCTGAAAAAGACTTGTCTCAAGCTCATGCATGAAGTTGGCCATCACATACGCCTTAATCCCACCTCTCCTTTGAGGCTCCCAGTGTGTGGCTTTGTCCTTACTTACTGACTGTCTTAAAGCCATCTGTGTGTAGATTTCTTTCCTCCTATAAGATTTAGATTTCTGCAGGCCAGGTCCCGTGCCACATTCATCTGTGAGTTCCATGCGGATAGCGGAGCCTCAGAAGATGGGCAGAAGGGAACTTGCGGCTTCATCCCATTGTGGGATTGCCATCTTCATCTTACTTATGTGCATTATTTTAGGGGGGAGTGATGGCTTTCATTCTCTAATGAATCACATTATGTGACACCATGGCGGGAAGGCACCCTGCAGAAGATTTTCAGGGGATTATGGTCAGAACACTTGGGTAGACACAAACTTCAGGATTTTTCCTTTCCCACCAAAGTGCAGCTGAACTGAGTGAGGCTTCAAATTTCTTTCCAAGTAGCTGGGTTCAGTGAAATAAACATGGCGACTTACTAGAAACTTGGTGTCTTCTTATGGATAACTTTGTCAAGGTGCTCGGTGTCCTGAGAGAAGAATCATCTTTGATTTGTGCAGGAAACCTTGGTGTCTCCTTTTGTCCATAGCTGGAGTGAGGGGTCTGTTCAGCAGTAGTTATGTAAAAAAAAAAAATGGGACAAATGGCAGAGAATTAGAATGATGAAAGAGCTGGGAGTGGTGGGGAATCTTGCCCTAGTTGTGTGTGTGTGTGCACACACATGCGTGTGTGTCGGGGAGGAGGAAGCACACAGGTCAAACCTTACTTAGCAAATATAAACAATATTGGCATCACCTAACAACAGTTGCTAGGAAAAATACAACACTTGGCCGGACTTCTTTGAGGAAAAATTTGGAAAGTATTCAATTACTCTATGTAGTCATGGAGAACCTAACTCAAGCCTGGCCCTGTGATAGATGCTTCTGTACAGTGTTTCACAAAGGCATAGAAGTCCTTGCATACTTGTAATCCTAGAACTTGGGAGGCTGAGGCAGGAGGATTGCTGTGTGTTCGAGACCAGTCTGAACTACAGAGAAAGACTCTGTCTCAAAAAAAACAAACAAACAAACAAAAAAACAAAACCAAAAAAACTAAAGGTAAAAGAGTATGGTGTTAGTGTGGCAGATGAGTTCATGAGGATCTTGAAGGAACTGTGGGAATTTTTTTTTTTCTTCTTTTAGATCCTAGACTTTGGCCTTGAATTCACTATGTAGCTCAGGCTGGTCTCAAACTTACAGCGATTCTACTGCCTTGACTCCTGAGCGCTGGGATTACAGGTGTTGCCACCCATACCTGGATAGACTTTTTTTTTTAAAACCTAGGTGGTTTCTATAGCCTATTTAAAAATTTCTTCCTAGTTCACCAGAATCATCTGGAGTTGCTTATTATAACTCAGTTGTCACACCTCTGAGATTCTGAGTCAGTGGACATTGGCTGTGGCCCACGGTACTCATGTCTTTGGCAGATGTCCTTGTGTACCTGATAATATGCCACATTTGGGGAAACTTGCCCTAGTTATGTGTGTGTTGGGAGGAGGAAGCACACAGGTCAAACTGTACTTAGCAAATATAAACAATATTGGCATCACCTAACAACAGTTGCTAGGAAAAACACAACACTTGGCTGGACTTCTTTGAGGAAAAATTTGGAAAGTATTCAATTACTCTATAGTCATGGAGAACCTAGCTCAAACCTGGCCCTGTGATAGATGCTTCTGTACAGTGTTTCACAAAGGTGTAGAAGTCTTTGCTGCTTGTACTTTGTGTTTCATTGTGTGTGCGTGGGTTGAGTAATCAGTTAAACCCACTGGCAGAGTGCAGGTGCTGTGAGGTCCTGTGATAGGATGCTGGTGCCCTGGGAATTTGCTTCTTTCAGAAGTGAAGGAGGGGTTGGCAGAGGCAGGTGGGTTGGGCAGGTCAGAGGCTGGTGCTTTGCACTTTCCTGGGCCTAATTATGTGGCAAAAGCACTTAGTACACAAGAGACACATGTTTGAGGAAACAGAAACACGCGAGGCTGCAGAGTAGAGAGTGCTGGAGGCCTGCACAGGGCACTGTGTCAGGGCCTGACAGACAAGGGGAAGGCCTTGAGCTCTTTCTAAGCTCACCCTGGCTGCAGCCTGGGATCAGGTGTGCGTGGGGCTGAGGAGTGGGCCCCACAGCGCAGGCGGAGAGATGCATCCAGAGGCTGACGTGGTTCGGGTCAGGGCTCAGTGGAGACAGTGGATTCGAGAGCTGCTCAGGAGTGTACCTTGTGTTGGCTTTGTGGCACATGAGGGGAGAGGTGAATTGGGGGGCATCAAGGGCTGCTTTGGTGGTTTTGGCTGCAAATCTCCTGGATTCCCTGGACTGTGGAATGCCAGAAGAAGAACGGATGTGGGGATGAATTTGGTTTTGAAGTCTGAGATGCTTTTGGAGTGTCTAGGTATTGACTGTGAGACACCTGTATGGGCAGTGCCTGATTCAGCCTCCTTTCCTACGTCTCATACATTGTAATCCCTAATATTGAGCACAGTAATCCAAGTACTGTAATCCTTTCTCTAGTCTTCCTCACAATCCAAGAAGTTACATTTATAATTCCATGGAGACACTATTGAAATTCCGGCAAGTTAATACCTCCAATGCAACCCACGGCAAGAATAAAGACACCAAGACACATTCAAAGTTAAGGGCAGCCAAGGGGTCCTGAGTCCAATCCTCCTGAGGACATGCGGACAAAGGCCTTGATCCTAGGCCTCTCCCAGAATTTATTATCTTGTGAAGAAAGGGGGTGGCTCGAGGATGAGTGACAGTGAGGATGGCCGGAACTACGTGAGTCACTGAGCTGGCTGGCCAGGTAGTGAGAAAGGTATCTCTGCAAAATGCAGAGATAAAGATATGCCAAGGGATCAATTTGCATAACCCAATCAAGGTAGCAACTGAATTGTTTTAGGAGGCTGCTGCTTCAGTTTCTGATATGCAAACTTTATGCCCTGGGGACTCACAGCCTCTTTCTCAAGGCTCACACCTACCTACTCGGCTCAAACCTAGTCGACATTCCTGGAGCTCACTGGCTCTGCTATCCTGCTGTGCTTTATATATTTTACAGAGGTCACTATGGGAGGAAACAGGATACTGTCTGATGGCTTTGGAGATTACATACCAATACCTTAGTGTCTGATATGTAAACTTTTGCCCTCGGGATTCATAACCTCTGTCTTGAGGCTCATATACAGTCGTCATTCCTGGAGCTCACTGGCTGTGCCATCCCGCTGTGCCTATATATTTTACAGAGATCACTAAGGGAGGAAACAGGACACTGTCTGATGGCTTTAGAGATTACATACCAGTACCTCCACCAGCCTTATTTGCAATGCTTAGAGCCAATTGAAGGCAGAAGGAAATACCATAGTCAGCTCTGTACATACCAATATAAGGAAATAAATCTTGATATAATCAAAGTTGCAGCAATTGTTCTGCATTCAAGGGGAGTCACTCAAATTGTCTCCCACACTCAAACTGAGGTAATAGGCAGTGAATGCAATTAACTGGCCTGGTGTTCACTTTCTTCCTCTTACTTAGATGTGTGAGGAGTTTGGAGGCAAGGATACTGACTAGGTACTCAGAGCTAGTTGAGGTTTGACTAAAGACAGACTGGAACCCTGGTAGTCACAGAGTTTAAAAAATATAATGTTCTAAATTTACTGCTGCAACATAATACTCTACAGTCTAGGACTCAGTAAATTAGACTATCGTGGGTGATTTTCAGTAGATCATTTTGGGGTCCCTAGCAAAAGAATCCAGCATGTCTTCCCACCCTTGAGATGGGATTAAGACCCTTACCCCTAGCCAGCCTAGCTTTGGGGTTTTATAGTGTAGTGTCTCCCCTTTCACATCTTTCCTTTCTTTCTTTCCTTTGTGCTGGAGATTGAACCCAGGGCCTCATGCATGCCAGGCAAGTGCTATACCATTACTTACCACCCTACACGTTCTTTTTAATTCCCCTTTTTCCATAAACAGAAAATAGCCCAAGGGGTGACTTCTGTTTTTTTTTCTTTTAGTAAGGACAGGATCAATGGCCTTGGCACTGCACAGTTCCAATTGGATTATAAAAAGATCTTGTCTGAACGTCAGGGCACTGCACGTTGAGTATCTCTGAGCTCAGGGTGTTCACAAAGCACCCTGACTTTCTGCCTGCCAGCCACTCGGAGGTCAGTCTTTTTGGCTGAGTCCTGCAGGACCTGTGCTGGAAGCCCACTTCACTGCTGTAATAGCAATTTAATTTCAACTTTTTCAACAGCCTGAGTCCTGGAGCACTCTGGCGCCTTCGGGAGCTGTTCCGGGTTGAATGGAGCCCCATTGAGTTACAGGGAGATTATAATGTCTTTCTCCCTCAGACCTATTGTTTATGGACAAACGCTCAGTAGATTTGCTTCCTCGCCTTGTGCATAGCTTTTCTATTTCCTTTTGAAGGGAGAAAATTTTTATTCCAACAGGCGCACACTGAAGTATGAGTTTTATGTCTTGGTAATATGCGTAAACTGAAATGAGAATTCTGTTCTGTCTAGACAGGTTTTATAGCATATGCAACCTTTTGCTTATTGCTGTCTTTCGCACTATATGAGACTGGTGATGTAGTTGATGGTTTGAATAATGTAAGCCAAACACAGAGTCTGTTGATTCAGGTAGCGTGTATCTGTGTGAGGCATGGCCTGTAAGGCGTCTCCTCCCTCTGAATAGCTTCATCTGAACGGTCACCCCGAGCAGGTTCCCAGCAGGATCAGCACCCAGATGGGTCCTAAGGGCTGAAGTCAGATTTATACTCAGGCTGTCAAAGCAGAAGCTGCTCTGGGAGCGTGGGTGCATTCAAAGCAGTGTTCATTACCAGAGGTATTTCAAGAAGGGCCTTAGGGGTGCTGCCTGGAGCTCTTTGGTAGCTTTGGGAGTGCTGGGCAAGGGTGTGGAGAGAACAGTGAAAGCATTATACCAGTGTTGAAACAATTCACGATCAAATAGGTTCTTTCAATAGGAATGGAGACTTGGGGAGAGAGGTGAATCGTGGCAGAATAGGCAGGGATTGGCACCTGCTTGCCTACGAGAGAGGTCTGCAGAGAGAAGTCAGAGGTTGCATTTCAGCCCATAGCGGAGTGTTAGCCCTTTTGCCTCTGAGCTGGACACGGCTCGTGCAGGTAGAAATGGCAGCGTTTGGTCTGAAGTAATAAGGCTGGTGGCCGCTTAAGTGGGGGAACGAGAGAACAGATTGTCTTATGTTTCTGGGATCTTTAGAAGATGCACAGCGAGTGTGCTTTCCTCCAAAAGGAAATTTTCATTTGCAGTGTTCACCAGTTGAGCTTTTGGAGTACACTATTGTAGTTAAATTTGTAAGTGATTGATAAGAACTTTGTGGACTTCCATTAGTTTTTAGAGCAGTAGATGAATTTTAAGTGTTGCTTCCTCTTTATCAGACATGTTCACATGCTTATTTCAGGCCTGCCCTTGTTAGGTAGGTTACATCTGCCTGTGGGTTCTAGAATATCTGGCTTAGCGTCATCCTCACATATAGTTTATATTTCTGTCCTATAAAAGCCCCCGTAGGTTCCAAGTGAGATTGCTAGGGCTGCTGTAATGAAGAACCACGGACTGTATGATTAAGGCAACAGAAATTTATCCTCTCTCAGTTCTGGAGGCTGCAGTGTGAACCCTAGGTGTCACAGGGCCACACACCTTTTGAAATCTGCAGGGGAGGATCCTCCTTCCCCTCATCCAGCCTCCGGTGGCTGCCAGCAATCGGGGCACCCTCACTGGTCTCTGTCCCCATGGTCACGTGGCTTGTTTCTGTTTATATGTCTCTCCCTCTTCTTATAAGAAGGCTACTTGTGTTGGATTTAGAGGCGCCATCCTTCCATTTGAGCTCGTATTAATTATATCAGCAGTGAGCCTGTTTCTAAATAAAGACACATTTCAAGGTCCTGGGGTAAGGACTTGAGCATATCTCTTTTTCTGGGCTGGTGGAGGGAGGCTCAGTCTGTTTGTACCATTATAACAAAGCATCATAGACTGGGTATTGGTGAAGAACAGATTGTCACTTTTCACGGTTCTGGTGGCTCAGGGTGCTAGCAGGTTTGGTTGTCTGACGAGGGCTGATCTCTGTGCTCAGGCTGGAGCCTTGCTCCTGTGCCCCTCAGAAGGGAGGGATGTGTGTCCTCACGTAGTGGGTAGCAGAGGTACAAGAGCCCTAATCCCATCACTGTGGGGAAGCCCTTTTTGTGGTGGAATCAGCTCTTAAAAACCTCATGTCTTTTTTAAAAAAATTTTTGCAGTACTGGTCTGGAGCCCGGGGTCTCCCACGTGCCGTACAAGAGCTCTGTCACTGAGCTGCATCCCCATCTCAACATGCACCTCTTACTACCACTACACTGGCCACTGAGTTTCTACACTTGAGTTTTGGAAGGGATACATTCAAACTATAGCCAGGGACGAGGGTGGGTGGGCGATCACAGTTCACTCCATTGGAGTTTTAGGCTGGAATGATGCTTTGGAGTCCTAGGGACTTTTACTTATTACTCCGTGGTACATGGCTTTGACCAGGATGGCAGCTCCCAAGGCCCAGACAGTGGGTCGGAGTGCTGTCACTTTCCATGGGCTTCAGCTTGGCTCCACTAGTTGTCAGGAGGGCAGGAGAAGTGGTCCTCATTCCAGACCGCCATCCACCAGCCAAAGTTTGACCTTTTGCTATCATGGGAGACTGAGGCGATTTTAAGAACAGCCAACAGTTTCTGCTACACATTTAAACTCCGGGGTGTAAGGAAGAAAGCCACTATAGCTTTTCTAATTGAATTGTATCTAGCATTTTTGAGGAGCAAGAGGATGTTTTTTCTATTGTCACTATCTTAGATCGTAATGATTCTGAAGACCTTATTTTATTACAGTAAAGTTGCATCAAGTGGCTGCTAACTAGTGTAGAAAATAACAGGTAGTGGAAGATATGACCATTGTCATATCTGTCAAAGAGGATATTGACCAAGGAGAAACAAATAAGTGCTTCTGCAAAGATGCTTGGAAGATTTTTTTTTTAAGAGATTGAAAGTTAAATAAGACCATGGTTTTTAGAATGTTGATTTACTGATAGCAACAAGTTGTGATAAGTTGATTAGATACTCAGCAAGTGAGGGGAAGAGCAGAGTGAACTCGAGTGTCCGACCAGAGGACCTGGCACACAGAGGGTAGAG
Source organism: Dasyprocta punctata (assembly GCA_004363535.1). NCBI lineage: Eukaryota > Metazoa > Chordata > Mammalia > Rodentia > Dasyproctidae > Dasyprocta > Dasyprocta punctata. The sequence continues at coordinate 9,276 of RJWM01017842.1, read as the reverse complement.
CCAGGGCCTTCCTTCCACCTCTACCACTGGTCTTGTGCTCCCTCCTGACTTCTGGCCCAGATCGACTCCCACAGGCCAAGAGATGGCCTTCACCTTTGTGCTTCTGGCCTCTAGTGTGATGCTTGGCACATGCGGGAATTCAGTAAATACTTATTGCATCACTTTCTGGTGACCCCTGTGTTTACTGTTACACGAAAGCAAAACAGTAAAAGTGTACAGGTTCTACACATGTTCAGCTTTGGAACCGTATTTTCCCTGTAGGGAAGAATCAGTATACTTGTTGAGAAAGTTACAAAGACAGCTCCCTCCTGGCTGTGAACTTTCTGTCTTTCTGTGCAAGTCTGTTGGTATATCATGTGTTCTGATGGAAATCAAGCCTCGTTGCTGCCTTTCTTCTGTGGGCGGGGGATTGAGCCCACATGTTAGACAGTGCTCTGCTACTAAGCGACCACCACAGCCTGGAGACAACACTTTTAGTACAGTAGCTAAAGGGATCTGTAGGCTGGATAGAGCCTTATATTGCAAATTTCACAGAAGCAGTGATTTTTGTTGTGCTTTTGTTTCTGCAGTTTAAACAGTCTGGTTTTCCTTTTTCTTTAGAACTTCCTGTTACTTGATGAGATATCACAGCATGACCTTCCGGCGCCAACAGATGGCAAAATGATAGTGGATGTGCAAGATTTTACTGCCTTCTGGGATAAGGTAACAAATCCTCCTCTACAAAGTTATGGCTTCCAAAGGATGATGGATGTCACTGATTATTATTAATACAGAATATAGAGATTTTACATATTATATAAATTGGGACTTGCTCATTTACTCAAAATATGTTCTAAAATTTCTCAAATTGAGGAGCAAGGTTTGCCATCCATCATAAGGAAACATAAAATCAGCCTAAAGTGTTGGACGAGTTGTTTATCATCTCCTTTTTAAAAGCATTTTTGCTGGGGGGAAATGAGTCTCCCTTATCGCGCGCCTTCAGAGGGTGCCGGCCCCTTTGGTGGCGGCCTGAGGCAGGGAGCAGGCAGCAGGCCAAGGTCAGCTCCCTGGTTTCGTAACTGAAGGGTTTCGCCATGCAGAGTGTAGACAGGTAAAACAGGAGGCCACAGGGTTTTTCCCACACTTGGTTTGCTTAGGACATCTAAGCAAATTGGAAGAACAGGGTCACCAAGTGCTCAGAGTGGAAGGCTCTGCGTGTCCCCCTTTCTCTGCTGCTCCAAGGGCTTCTGTGCAGGAGCTCGCAGCCCGTGTGTGGACCCTCCTGGCTCAGTCTGGGTTTGTCTGGGAAACAAAGTGCACAGCATAGGAGTGGGAATTTCATGCTGAGAGTTTGTTACCGGGGCGATAAAAGCGCAAAAGAGGTGAGGTGGGCGGTGAGTGGGGCCACTGCTGGCTCCTACCCCTGGGGCGACCCAGAGGGAGTGGCTCTCCTCTCTCTCTCTCTCTCTCTCTCTCTCTCTCTGTCTCTCTCTCTCTCTCTCTCTCTCTGTGTCTCTCTGTCTCTCTGGCTGCCTGCTTACAGCAGGGTTTGAGAACAGGCGCAGGGGCTGTCTTCTAGGAGCAGGGCCTGCAGAGGCTGCACGAGCAGACTGGAGGTACTGGTGGAACCGGCCTGTTCCCTTCTTGCCTCCCAGGCTCAGACCCAAGCTCTCTCCCCACCTGCATGGCACGTCCCAGACTGATCCACTAAAATCCCATCATAAAAATGCCCTGGAAGTGAACACGGTGGGATTAAAGCCCCAAGGTGGGCAATGCATGCTCCATGGAGACCCATTGCCAAATTTCTTTTGTACCAAACTCTGCAACCTTCAGAATGGCCAGTTCTACACTTCTTCTAAGACCTTAATAACATATTGGCTGGCATTCTGCAGCTGGGTTGCAGCCCAGAGCCCTCTGTTGCCCTGGCCTTGTCTGTGGACTGTGCCCCGCCCAGGGGATCCTCAGGTCATATGAAGCCATGGGTGACGGTCCTTAGGGCAGGCTGCAGTGCTGGGGTTTGTGGAGAGAAGAAGCAGAGGTAGAATGAAGCGCATGCTGTGTGTGAGAGGCAGGGGCGACACAGACTCGGCACGGCCACACTGGAGAGCCAGCTGGGTGTCTGGGGGAAAGTCTTCTCACTGGTCCGGTCTCATTCATAAACTCAGTCTAAGGTTTGCAGTTTTTGGTCCCGTGAGACCTCTTCATCTCCGCAGGGGCAGGGATTGCGCTCAGCACTGCTGACCTCTTATGGCTCAGAGTGGGGCTGCTCCAAGCCTGCATCCCTGCCAACCAGCCCAGCTCAGCTGGTGGGAGGGGCTGAGCCCGAATGCTGCCCCCTTCTGGTTGCAGCAGACCAGTGCTCTGTTCTGAGCTTCCCATGTGGGGCCGGCTCCTTTTGCCCTGAGGAGAAGCTGTGAGCCATGGCTGCTGATGGAGACAGGTTTTATACAACTGTCCTCCCGGATCCAGGGCATGCTCCCCTTCAGGGATACCAGATTCATTTTTAAGGAATTCTTTTTCTAGAGATCAGCAGACTAAATTACTTTTGATTCATGCTTGATCTTTTTCTCTGATTTGGAAGAAGACATCCCAAAGTGTGGTATGCAGAATTCCAGGCTTTTAAGAGGGTGCCTTACAAATGATTTGGGGCTCAGAAGAATTGTTAGCTCCTCAGCCATCAGTAGCAACTGGAGAGACTCTCAGGTCCACTCTCAGATCCCCGCAGGACAGATGGGGGTTTAGCTACGGGAAGAAAGCCCCTTCAGATTAACAGCCACACAGCAGCTTTTAAAACTTCACTTTCAATAGTTATTCTCCACATTTTTCTATCAGAAATGTGGATTTGGGGTATGTGACTAGCACTATTGGAGTTCTGTACTCTTAATTTAAAACCATTGTATTGGGTTGCTTTCCCACTGCTGGGTCAAAATACCTGATGCTCCTGAAGGGGAGGAGGAGAGGTTTGTCTTGGCTCACGGTTTCAGAAGGTCCAGGCAGTGGTCACTGGCTCCATGGCAGAAGCATCATGGTGGAAGAGCATGGTAGAGGAAAGCAGAAAGCAGAGGAAGAGCCAGAGAGAGAGAGAGAGGCCAGGGACCATATATAGTCCCCAAGGTTACAACCCTGTGATCCACTTTCTCCAGGTAGGCCCCACCTCCAAAGAGCCCAGCCAGCTCTAAGGTCACCAGTACATTAACCCATTGATAAAGTTAGTGCCTTACCATCCCATCACCTCTTCAGGAGCCTGAATCCAGTCCAGGTGATAGTCAGGATTGACCACCACGGACTTTCTTCTTTTTGCTTAGGCAACCTGAATTTTGTTTAAAGGATAGGTAATTTGAAGGACTCATTATGATTGAATGGGAAGAGGAAACCTCATTTGAGTTATCATGCTCTGCTAAATTCCTTCCCTCGTCCCCTAACACTTTTAATCTCTCAGTTGACTGTGTAATATTTGGAAGTTCTTTGTAGAAGAAGTAAATTTGATTTGGTCTCTTAAAGAATAAATTGAACCAAGAAACTATAAAACAACATTTTTGTGACATTAGCAATTATTCAGAATTTCCTTGAAATTTAGTATGAGTTTTATATCCTTTATCGGAAATGCTTGGGACTAGAAGCATTTCCCATTTTGGACATTTTCAGATTTTAAAATATTTGCATGTATATACTGTGACACTTTGAGGGTGGGGCCCAGGCCTAAACACAAAAGTCATTTGCAGTTCGTGTACACCCTGCACATATAGCCTGAAGAAATTCCATACAGTGAAGGTAGATGAGGAATTCTGTACTTGCCACATCAAAAAGTTTTAGATTTAAGATTTTCTGATTAAGATATATATATATATATATATATATATATATATATATACATACACACACATATGACATACAATGTTATATACAAAATATATATTACATATTTATACACATATAGTCTTAAATCTTTTTATCTTATAATGTAGAGATTTTTCAGGAAGGTGGTTTTTGGTAGTATTACGAGTGCTTCATCTTAGCCCTGTGTGTGCTGTAGCACATGCCTGCGTTGTGTTTGTAGAGCTGTTGTATTGACTGTGTTTAGCCAGGGTCGGTAACACACATCACAAACATAAAACTGAGACTATTCCTTCGATCCGCAATCCTATAGTGTACTTAATTTCTTTATTTCCCATGTTTATTGTTAAATTAGAGCTCTTGGTACAGCACTGACCATCCTTTGTAGTTTGTTTGCTAAGAGTGACTTCATAATATAAAGTGCCTTCTTCCTTGCTGAGCTTTATTGAGAGTCATTCTTTGTCAATTGAAAATGGAATTGATTAATGACAATTTCAAATGGTTTATTAGCAAGGGGCTGGGCATGCCATATAGTTATGCTGCCATCTTGTGGATATTAATGAAATAGATTAAAACTAAGAGTCACAATGAAAATTTATAGACCAGTTACTTTGTGAACTGGATATTTTGGTTAGAATATTGTAATACCGAGTTAGGGTGAGCCAAGAAACTTTCATGTTAAAGAGATTGCCGCGTCCTTTTTTCTGCTTAAAGTCTTGGGTGTTTTGAACTGTGTTCTTGAAAATGTGGTACAAGGAAATGTACTAAAGTTAGAACTGCTTTAGACTCCACAGAAAAATGTGATCCAATGAAAAGGACGCCAGGACACAGTATCTTAACATAGAAAAAAGAATTATGCAAGTTGTTTTCAGGTATCAATGACTGTAGCTTTCATTCCTGTACTTTTGGAAGTGACTTGTGTTACTTTATTAAAGTGGACACATTTTTGTAACCTTTAATTTGTAGACATTGGAAACCCCAACCCTCCAAGGCCTTTCTTTCACTGCCAGACCTGGAGAATTGTTAGCTGTGATAGGCCCTGTGGGAGCAGGCAAGGTAAGTTTATAAAGCCTTTGGGCAGCTTCCTGCAACACTACATCTCATGTTAAACTCTTGGAGGTGAGCTGGAGCTATGTGAATCAGGTACATCTGAAAGGCATTTCTCAGTGTGGTCTGCAGCTCATTAGTTTTGCAAGAAGATTGCATGACCAAAGGAATCTAGGTGTTGTGAATTACATTTGTGTTGATGCTTGTGTTCTGCAGCTGGGAACTCCTAGTTCAGATGTTGAATGTGGCAATGAAAGAAATTATTTATATGTCTTATGTGTCTGCTGTTCAGGATGGAATGAAGAAGTAGGTTTTTTTTTTTCCTTCTTTTTGTCTGAGTGAACTTAGATGCAGTTCAGCACTGGGAGGTTGTCCAGTGTTAAATATTTCTTCATATGACTTACCCCCACATCATGCCAATGCACATTTGGTCAAAGTATAACTGTACATGGTGCAGTTTGGGACCACACAGGAGCCAGACTCTGTGCTTGCCTCTGCCCTCCAGTGGACCCAGGTTCTGGAGCAAAACAGAAAGACAAAGAGATGGTTCCAATCTGTGTGTTATAAGCACTCTGATTGTGGTAGGCACAAACACAGCACATCTACATGTCATCAAAGACTTGAAGGAAACGTGTATGCACACTCAGCCTTGTGCATTCTTAAACAATAAAGTACAACAACCCTGAAGTTAGCTGTGTAAATGATAGAGTGATCACTTCCTTTCATACTTTTTGTTCTCCAGAATTTCTTTAAATAAAAGTCTTCCCTTGTGCATGGGATGCATTATTTATGCATAACTTTTCTGGAGCAAGAACTTGGTGAGGTCAAAGATACCTGGGTGCTTTAACAGCTGCGTTCAGTATCAGATACACGAATTCTGTATGGTGCAAGGCCATGGTGTTACTACCAACGTTCTTAATTACCTGTGCCAGCCTTAATTACAGGTAGCAGTCCAGTCCAGCATTCTGCTTGGGGAAGACTTGTGTGGGCAGAGGAGGCTGACACTTTCTATTTTGTGAATGATCCTTGTTAAACAATAGTGTTTCCGTTGACCCATTTTTGACATTTTCAACTTTTTTTGCAGTGTCTACTGCTGTACCTCATCCTGTTTAAAACGAGAGAGCTAATGTTGGTCAGACGCCCGGTGGCGGGGGAGGGGGGGCACGGTGTGGGGTTCGCCCTGCTCTGCGCGCTGACTACACATGTGCTGTCCTTTGTCTTGCAGTCTTCACTGTTGAGCGCTGTGCTTGGGGAGCTGCCCCCGAGTCAGGGGCTGGTCAACGTGCATGGGAAAATCGCCTATGTTTCCCAGCAGCCCTGGGTGTTTTCTGGAACTGTGAGGAGTAATATTTTATTTGGGAAGAAGTATGAAAAAGAACGATACGAGAGAGTAATAAAGGCTTGTGCTTTGAAAAAGGTGAGTGATGACTTTCGAATATCATAGACTCCAATTGCCAGCAGTATTCTCTGTAGTGTAAACTATGAGGTTTTGAAAAAAGTTTATGTTAAGGGGCTTTTGAATGGTATTTAATACTTACAGCCAATCTTGTGGGAAAACACCCGCACACACTGCTTTCACCCTGACGTGATAGTGACGTTCATAGGATGCATTTGTTGGGATTTATTTTGGTTTTGTGAAGTTCTGTTCACTTTTAACTTGTTTCTAAAATTGGACAATTACAGAAATTTGCCAGAGTATGGAGAACAGAGTACCGCATCCTCCTGGACTCATGCGTTGCCTGCTTCGACCCTGGTTACCTGGGGGCCAGTCTTGTGTCATCTCCACCCCGCTAACCTTTGCAAGCTGCATTCTACTGCACCCCAAATGGTTCTCCCGCAGATCCAGAACTTGTAGACTTCATTTATTTTTCATTATTTGTCTTTAAAAGATAAAGAATCTTTTTGAAAATAACATTATTACACCTAAAGAAATGAGAAAATCCCATGCTGCATCAGCTTTCCATAGTCAGTGTGCATGGGTCTTTAATTCTCATTTGGAAACTTCATCACCCAGTGGTTTGCTTCAGTCTCCGGACCAGCTCTGTGCCTCTCCCCTAGCTGATGGGCTTTTTTGATCTTTATGCTTCCTTCCCCACTTTGTTTTCAACTCACACTTTATTTTTTTTAAAGACAATGAAAGATTTAAAAATTTCTTTTTAGTACTGGTTCGTTTCACCGAGAGAAAAACTGTTTTCAGAAATGACATTTGAGTATCACAGAAAATGAGAAGATGAACTGTTTCATTGAACATGGGGTTTTACGTAAAATTGGTAGATGATTGAAGAAACTTGAACATGTCTACTAGGTGAATGCAAGTTAGTGAAAGGACAACAGGCAAATACTGACGAACACTGTTACCCTCTTTGGATTATGAAACTTGGCAAATAATGACACTAGAGGTCTCCCCGCTGGGTCTGCTCAGTCTGGCCCAGATGTCCAGCTGTTCTTTTGTACTCTGGAAAAGGCCGGACAGATTTTCAAAGGTGGAATGTCAAGGCCCCTAGACAGCTTTGTGAGGAAAGCATAATTTTGCCTGAACAATGGCTTGAATATTACCGATTGTATTGGTGAGTAGCATTTTGTAATGATGTGGACCAAAAAAATAATTGCTTGTTTAATGGACTATTAGTGCCTTTTCTTAGGTTATTGTGAATGAGAGACAATCTGTTCTCATAGATGATATCAAGTCAGTAATGATTTTTTTTTTTTATTGTGGCAACCTTGCGCCTGCCAGAGAGGTGCTTAAGCCACTGAGCCAAACTCCCGATTGTTTTGAGTTTTTTTTTTCTCCCCAAGTCAGTAATGATGAGCTAGATTTTAATGAAATAGTATATGCACTGAATAAGAAAAGAAGGGGAAAGCAAACAGAACAGTAATAGTAATAGGAGCCATTTATTCCATTTACTCCGTCTGCCATGTGTTAATTCTCCATTCCTGTCATTGTCACTTTTTGCACACAAAGATGTACGATTTTTCGGTCTTCTACCACGATTTCTCAGTGTCTCTTTTTCAGTTTTTATTTTTATTAGTACATGACTGCATTACGTAATGATTACGTTTCTTCTAGAGGATTGGTACATGTACACAACACAGCTCAATTTTTTCCACCCCTCGCCCCTCCTGCCTCTCTCTGTTCCCTCCCTCCATCTCTTGATCTCCTCCCTACTTCCCGTTATCCTTTCTATTGCTCTTCATTTATATTTTTGGGTTTCTCATGTACAAGAAATCATGCGGTATTTATTTATTTTTGTCGGTACTGGGGATCGAACTCACAACCTTGCGTCTGCCAAGCAGGCAGGCGCTGAAGCCACTGAGCCCAACTCCCGGCCCTAATCATGCGGTATTTAAGCTGCTGTGTCTGACCTATTTCACTTAATGTTATGATCTCGAGGTGCATCCGTTTTCCTACAGATTCCTTAAGTTTATCCTTTATGGCAGAGTAGTGCTCTGCTGTGTATAAATACCACATTTTCTTTATCCATTCATCTGTTGATGGACATATAGGCTGCGTCCAAGATTTGGCTGTGATGAATTGTGCTGCCGTGACCATGGGTGTGCCTGTGTCCCGGTCATATGATATCATTAACTCCTTCACGAAGATACCTAGAAGGGGAAGAGCTGAGTCAAATGGAATTTCTTTTTAGTTTTTTGAGGAATCTCCATATTGATTTCTGTAGTGGTTGCACCAGTTTACGCTCACACCAACAATGTAAGAACAGCCCACCCCCTCCCTACCCCAGCCTCAACAGCATTTATGATTGGTTGATTTCTTGATGATAGCTTTTGTTTCTAGAGTGATGTGGAATCTTAATGTTGTTTTAATTTACATTTTTCAGATGACCAGTGATGCAGAACATTTTCACATACTTATTTGCTGTTTGTGCTTCTTCATCTGAGAAGTGTGTTCATTTCAGATGTCCATTTTTGGATTGGGTCTTTTATTTTGGAAGGTCTCTCTCTGTCTTTTTTTTTTTTTTTTTTTTTTTTTTTTTTTTTTTTTTTTTTTTTTTTTTTTTTTTTTTTTTTTTTTTTTTTTTTTTTTTTTTTTTTTTTTTTTTTTTTTTTTTTTTTTTTTTTTTTTTTTTTTTTTTTTTTGTAGTTCTTTATATATTCTAGGTAGTTTTCTGTCTGAGGAGTTGCTGGCAAATTTTTTTTCTCATTCTGTAGGTTGTCTCTTCATTCTATTGGTTATCTCCTATGTTGTAAAGAAATATTCATTAATTCTTGGTACTATTTCTTGTACCATGGAGCTTCTGAAAGTCTTTGCTTATGCCTATGGCAAGAGTTTTACCTAGAGTTTTATCTTTTAGCAGTGTTATGGTTTGTGTCTAGATGTCCCTCCTAAAGCCAAATGCGGTTAGATGGGGCTTTTTCAGAGGTGGCTGAATCTAGTGTATGTGATTGATTCATGGTGCA